>JAJQOW010001396.1:0-51065 GCA_037975125.1 Latrodectus hesperus | reverse complement strand
TGGCATGGAATATAATATTTCCTAAACTTCCTATCTTTCCTATCTAAAGATCTTTCATTAACAAATTAAAAATATATTCTGACTTTTATAAAAAAAAGTACTAAATTTATTTTAAATCATTGAGATCAGAAAAAATTGAAATCTTCATCTCAGCAAAATTATATTTTATCCTCTTCTAAAGACAATATATTTTTGCATGATGTGGGTTTAATTTGGAAATTACAAAAAGAAATATTGCACAAAAGGAAACTGGTTACAAAGAGAAATAAACTAAGTTTTTATGATAATCTTTGCCAATGTTAAAATATATAATCTTAGTTAGTTTATGTTAATCTTCATCACTTATGAATCATACCATTGTGATTAATTCTTATTAATTACAATGCGTAATATTTCCTTCATTATAATCCTACAACTTTATTCTTTAATCTAATTAAGTAATGAAAAATTAAACTTCTGTGTTATAAAATTTCCACTGAAATTTTTATTGGATATATCCAGTTAATCAAATTCATTATTTTTGTATAACTCATTGAACTGTATTTAAGTTTTAAAACACTAATAGAAAAACTTAGGATAAATTTGTACATTTCAGTTTCTGTATGGGCTGATTGTGAGTATGAATTTCAAATATTGTTATTGGAAATCATAATTATTGTTTAAAATGATAAGTTATTTCTTCAACATATGTAAATCTATCATCAGTTTTAATGTAGTTCGTTTATCATCGGCTAATGTATTTAATCTCTTCTCAGTTGCAAGGTTCCCTTTCCCGAATGGTAAAAATATTCTTTGTATGCAAAAAAATCTTTGTTTTAAGAGTAAATAATATATAATAATTTTTTTCTATAAAATTTCAGATATTCCATTTCCACCTGGTACGAGCATTATTTAAAATCGTATTTTTAGTTTTGTATTTATTGTAATGAATAAGAAAAAATTCAGCATTAATTTGATAATATACCTTTATATAGTAAGCTTGTTCAAATACAATTAATATTTTAAGCAAACTGCTTGGACAGAAAATATAAGAAAATTGGTATGAATTTTAATTGGTAAATTAATAATAAATATTGGTATGGCTATTAATTGGGAATTAAAAAATCTTTAATTTATATTTCAATTTACAAAAATATAAATACGAGTACAAAGATTATAGAATCAAATATATTTTGAAAAATTTATTTAAAATAACTAACTAATTTCCTTTTAGTTTAATTATATATATATATATATATATATATATATATATATATATATATATATATATATATATATATATATATATATATATATATATATATATATATATATACAGGGTGTCAGAAAAGGACTCCCTGATTTCAAAATTAAATATCTCGAAAACAAAGATAGATAGAGGAATGCAGTAAAAGGTATGTTTATTGTGAAAGCTGTAAGAATTTTATACAGCAATTTGAAATAATAGTTACAAAAGCTACTAACAGATGGCGCTGTACGATGTACAGCTCAAATCAGCATACATAAATGAAATAATCGTATGAAAACATTCTTTGCAAAAAATCACATCACAATGTTTTCAACGCTAACCTCCTTTCACGCTTCAATAGTGGTACTGATCGCTCTGGTCTTCGGATCACTATTTAAACTTAACATTACGTATGGCGATTTCAGTGCCATCTTTTAGCAGCTTTTGTAACTAATATTTCACACTGATGTATTAAATTCTTACAGTTTTTACTATAAAAATACCGTTTACTGCATTCCCCTATCGAGCTTCGTTTTCGAGATATTTAATTTTGAAATCAGGGAGTCCTTTTCTGGACTCCCTGTATATATATATATATATATATATATATATATATATATATATATAAATTATTCTAGGAATAAGTAGAAAATAATATGAAAAAAGAAGTAAATGAAAACTTTCTGTCATAAGAATAAAATTATATTTTAAAATTAACTTAAGCTTTTAACAAATGATGATAATTTATAATACGGAATTTGTAATTTCGTCCCAATATTAAGCATTAATTTTTTAAATCGTTAAATTAATCATTACTAGGAATTTTATTTTTTACGAATAATCTAAGCTTACCAAAAATGCTTTTAATTATTTCTGCAGTTTTCGCCATAATTGATTAAATTTTATGAAAGAAAGCTTACAATAACTATTTCTGAATGTTATAAGCACATAATACTTTAATATCATATTTTAGATCACACACATATAAATTTGATTCATTATTTGTTATGTATTATTAATAAAATTTATATAATTTGATTGTATTTCTTATTTACTAAGATTTTAAGTTGATTGGTTGAAAAGATAAAGTGGAAGATTAAAATCTTTATTTCTAAAAAATATGATTTCGATGTGGGATTTTAAAGCTTGAAAAATTGTTATCACAAATTTCCGTAACTGCTATTAAAGCGTAAAGTTTTGCAGTAATGTTAAAATACATATTTTTCAGTTGGTGTGTATCCACATTTGCCTACACTGAGTAAGTAGAAAATAAAACTAATTTCAATCATTGTTATTGTAAAGATTGATAGTTTTAAGTATTTTTATCGTGAAAAAGAACACGAACACTATATACCCGAGTATCTGGCATAATGTGGCAGAAGACCAAGCCAAATAACAAAAATGTAGGATGGACCATGTTATAGGTCCTTCCTACATTGTAGTATTCTTTTAACTGATTTCTCTGCATACCAATAATAAAGGAAAAAATACTTCCAAAAAGTGTTATAATAAGTATTTGCTCTTTTCTTTTTGAATATTAAGCCCCCCATTTATTTAAAATATGAATGTTACTGAATATAAATCATAGAGGAAATAACCAGAAATGTATTGAATGAAATTAGAGAGTGCTGTACGAGTAGTTGATGTATATTTACATTCTATACTGGCCTTTTCATGAACTGGTTAGAAAAAAATTATACTAAGGGATGTAAATTTTTTACATTTTAACAAAAATTCTCATTACACTCAATTCATTTACACTGATTTTGATTTTCATTGAAATATATTTATACAAATAGGAAAAATTAACATAAACTCCATATTTTAAAGTTCAAAAACTATAAATTTTAGAATGATTCAAAACTTAAAATATTTAGTTTTTGAAAAGCCTCAAAATAGATGTTTGGTATAGAATTTTAGCATTCTTTTGCAACATTTAATTGTGCAAACTGCTTAAATCAGACATCTAGAATGTAATGACTTCTACAGAGATCTCATCAAAACCCGTCACTATTTTCATTAATGTTAGAAGCATTTTCATTTCGGTTTTGTGCACATAGATATGGGATTCTATTGTTTACCTTTATTGCCCATGAGAAATTTCAAAGATTTTGCAAATTATATGTTGGAATATCTTCCCGTGCTTCCGATTATAATCTCATGACATCTGGTCAATTATTTTTAAAGTGTTTATAGTACTTTAATTACTATCAATCACTGATATTAATAAACTGAGAGTAACTACAAGGTATTTTTTATTTGGATTTCCAGAATTCCCTGGGGTAAAAAATTACGTCTATATTAAATGAAAAAATAGTATTTTGATTTCTTCATCTAGAGTTTATTTATAGTCGGATTTAAAGTTGCTATGTTAAGAACTATTTAAGACATTTTTGGTAAGTTACTTTTTAAGAGGATTTTCAACAATTGGTACAAACTTATTTTGAAACTAGGTCTTAAGCGTTTTTGATTTATTCCGAACTTTTTGTGTGTGTTCTATACTGGTAAGGATCTCAGATTTTTTGTTTTCTGAAAATTATAGATTTCTTATAATTTCATAATAATGTCAATTTCAGCTTGTGATTGGTAGTTGTATTGCAACAAACTCCTTCCTTGCTTTTCTTGTATTTTGATAACTGATTCCTTTTAACAATTTTTTTTGACAAATTTAAATTGCATGTGCAGAGAACACCTTATATTTCCTACCTGCCTAATAGCAGTTGCATAATTAATTTCCAGAAATTCTCTTTTTTGTGTATTTCTTTAAAAAATGTATTAAATATATATAGCCTCTCTTTATCAACAGTTGTTTTCCCATTCAGAATAATCTGATAGACACTGAGTCCTTTTTTCATCCATCAAACCATTATTTTTATAATATTATTAATCTTAATTAATTATGTTAATTATTAATAAATAATTTAATAATAATAAGCTCTGAAAGTTCCAAAGTCTTTTTCTGCATTAGTGAACAAGTTATTGGAGGATATTTCCCTCGAAAGTATTCATATCATAAATATAAGATTTTTTTTATTTCTTTATTATAATATTCCAGTTTAGTTTTATTATTTTTGTTTCGCTTCCATTAGCTTAAGAAATCCACCACATTTAAATTTTTAACGGATTTTTTTAAGTCTCCCCCATTGTACTTCTGAAAACTTCTACCTCTGAGGTTATCATTTTTGCTCCTTTTCCAGCTGTTATCGATATATAGAGAGTAATTTGCCATCCTTAAGCTCAAGGGAAATCATAAAAAAAAAAAAAAACATTTTTTCTCCTATCACCTATTTTTACATCTTCATTGGGGTACACTTAAAACATTAAGTATACCACGAAACTATTCACAAATTCTGAATATACGGTGCTCATAACATTTAAGACAACGGCAAGAACTGAGGTCTGTCGAACATTGACGAAACAAAACAATAAGCTGAACTCTGTTCTTTTCTTTTTACACCTTGCATTTTGAGCATGACACGTGTCTTGACATGCATTGGCAATGTTACGAATGCATCTCTTTGTTTTACTCTATTTACTGAGATAAAAGAAGTCCTAATAAAAAGCCGGATAGCATAGATGCAATAAAGTTATGAACTGGATATTCGAATGGGAACTGTGTATATAGATATACTATTCAAATATTCCCTCATAAATATATATAAGAAGATATTGCATAGTTAGATAAATAGCATGGCTAGTGCATACCTATTAACAACATTTTTAACTTTTGAAATAAGAGTACAGAAATTTCTAAATATAATATTAATATCTGAATAAATTATTTTGATTTAATATTTCCAATGCTATTTTTATTACCTCGTATACTGAGAAAGTTAAATAATGTTAACAAGAAATTTAAATTAAATAGGCAAATAAGCGTTTTTTTACATTTCTGATTATAACAAGATTTTTTTCATCCATTTAAAAATGTTCAACTATTAAAGATCGTAATAAATATAGATTATTGATCACCTTAAAAAAGAGTAAAGGAGTAGAAATTTTACAAATGAATCTGTAAGTGACCAAGTGTTGCTTAAGTAAGAAAATATATTTTGAAGACCAAGGAAGTATGACTTAATCAATTAAATAACATCTAATTTTATATTTCATTTATATTAATTTATAATAAGTATTATATTTTACTTTCAGATGGTGAAAAATCAGGTAAGTTAGATTATTTTTATAGAAATTCATATTACACATTTATATTTTTCTTTAAAAGTTTCCTTATACAAATTTCAATTAATTAAATTTTATTTTCGTGCAAAATTTTTAAAATTTTTTATTTCAAATTTAATTAAATTTTATTGTTTGGTTTTCAGATAATGATGCAGGTAAATTGAAAACAATATTCAAGTTCACCATTAACTAAATTTAATACTTTATGAAAAAAATTGTATTGTTATGATCAGTTATTCTACTACACCTTTATTTCTCTTGATGTACATATGTCTGAATATATATCTATGATATATGTATTTAAACTCATCCTAATCCTTCATCAACCCATTGTTGGGAAAAATTATATATTATTAATACATAGTTAAGGAATAACTTTTCATTTGTAAATTAGCATCACTTAATCGAAAATTTCTACGTTTTTCTATTGTTCTGAAATTTATATAAGTGGATACAAGGAGGAGAAGGGAAAGAGGTTTTTAAGATGATTTCAAAATTTCTTTAAAATTGATTGAGTTTCTCTGGTATATATATCATACATTTTGTGAAAAACGAAAAAATACTTATCATATTTAAAACAATATATTAATATGAATCTAATGCGTTTAGACTTATTTTTCATTGCATTGCATTCATAAGTAACATAGAAATATAATTTTAGTTTGTAAATGAGCAATAAACAGATGCATATTTGTTTTTTTTTTATCATTTTCTTTATTTTAAGTCTGCATAAAAATATGTACACTACTGGCCATTAAAATTGCTACACGAAGAAGGAATGCAAATAACAGAACAATATTTATTGGACACATACATTATAGTGGAAAGAACAAGTGATTAGATTTACAGGAAATTAAGATCTATAGATCTTGAGAAATCAGTATTCAAAGCAGCCACCTCTGGCTTCAATAACAGCATTTATCCGCCTAGGCATGGAGTCAAACAGATTGTATGGTATGTACGGGGATCTAAGTCCATGCAGCTTCAACACTATGCCACAGTTCATCGACAGTAGTGGATGGTGAGTGATGGCATGCCAATCGCTCGGCAACCATTGACCACACGTTCTCAATTGGTGACAGATCAGGAGAACGTGCTGGTCAGGGTAACAGTCGAACCTGCTCAAAGAGGTTCAGAACAATACGGGCAACATGCGGTCGTGCATTATCCTGTTGAATTGTGCATTATTTAGACACGTGCTGATAGGCATTTCTTCTTCTTACACGAGGCATTGCAACAACTTTCTTTGCCAAAAACAACGTTGAAACGGAAATTGAGTATGAGAAAACTGCTGTCAAATCTCTGGTTTTATACACATTGTAGATGTCGCTACTGTCGCCTGCTTTTTTATGAATGCGCTGAAAATCTAATCATTTGCATATCACAGCAAGTTCTACCTGTCATGCAAATTTCACGTGTGTGGTGTGCCGCTTTCCTGGTGTAGCAATTTTAATGGCCAGTAGCGTAATTGACGCAAACTTACTCTATTTAGCACTTTCCATAATTCCAAGATTTTTATTATACGTATGACATCATACGCTTTATTACACTTACATAGAATGTAATATATAATAGAATGTGTCGCACACATTAAAAAATTATATTGCATTGTTTTATTTAAGATGCATGATGCTTTAAATATATAAGAGTAATATAATGCGTTTAAACAATGTAATATGTAACTTTTATTTCAGCAAGGTTAAAACTATTATTTAATTATGTGACACTCTTAAATAATTATATCGAAGCTGAAGACATAATAAGTGATAATTTGTATATATAACAAGATTATTGCTTATACGACTGACTTTCTTTTCCTTTTATAATCTCAATTTTCTAATACAAGAACTCCGGACATAAAAGTGATAAAATATAAACAGCATGAAATCAAAGTGAAGTTGTTTTCAAATTAGTATTTATTTAAAATTAAATATATTTTTTTATAAATATGTGAATTTTTATTTCAGATATCGCTAAGAGTAAGTAATAGTATTTCTAAAGGTATTTTAAATTATATGTAATATTTAAATGAAAATAAGGAGTTAAAAACTTTTTACCATTTTCCTACTTAACATTATCATAGGACTTTTAATGATTTGATTATTATTACCAATCCTAAGTATTTATTGTCTCTAATAACAATTACTAAGATACATTTGGTGTTAAGTAGTTAAATGGAGGAAGACTGCCTTGTTTACGTAATGAATATTTTTATTTAATTAATCACTTTTTAATATCAAATGAAGTTTTTCTACATTTTATACACAAAATTTCGTAAGGTAAATATAAAATCCGAAGAATATCATCTATTTATTAACTTTAGAACTTTTAAGTCTCTATTTTGAAATTCAAAATCACTTACAAATTTAAAAAAGCTAATATTGAAGTTAAATTTATAAATTACTGCTTCTGCTATTTGATTACTGCAAATTTTAAAATTTTGTAAGACAATATTTTACAAAATTCATTAAGTATTTAAGCAAAAATAAACCATCATAAATGTATTAATATAAATATATTAGAGTAGGCCTATTATAAAATATTTTAAACTGCGTTATAATATGTTGATGATATATTTAATTTTTTTGTGGTTGTAATATATTGAAGAAAGATTACGCATAGATAAAAACGCATAACAGAACTTTTTCTAATTTATTTCATATCAACCACGAATTGTAAAACGAAACTTCATGAGACACATTGTATAATTTCTTTCAATAGTCAACTTATAAATTTTTAATAGGTGTTTATTAAATGTTAAATACATATCTTGAGTTACAAAAGCTATTCAATTAATAGAAACTTATATTCACATACACATTATATAAATAAACTTTTTATTCTATAAAAATTAGTTGATGCCTCATTTGCACAAAGTTATGCCGATGGTAAAGGGTAATTAATAAATAGTAAATTTCTGGAATAATTTTCATTTTCTGTAAAATTTCTATTATAAAGAGAAATTTATAATCGAAGTAACTTAAATTGGATTTCTATAAAAGATAGGAGAATCATTATAATAATTTTGAGTAAATAATATTTTTAACACTCACAAACATTGAAATATTATTTTTATTTCTAGAGAGTTCTCTAAAATATCCATATTGTAAAATTAATAAATAACTAAACTGATTTATATGTATTACTATTAAATTTTAAGATTTTAAATGATGAAAATTTTTTATATATCATTGCTTCACGCAAAAATATGTTGGAATTAATAATTTACAAGAACTTTTAAAATAAGTTCTAACAAATCATTAAAAAGTCGAGCTATTAATATGCAAAACTGGGTAGTTAACTTAGATAAACATGCATGAGAAAATTGCAAAAGTGATGTTTCAATTTACGAATTATGTTTAGATTAGCTGTAATATGAACGTATTTTATAAATTAAAATTAATTAAATAAATACATCAAATAATAAAATGTTGGAATTTTAGCATGTTTTTAATTTAACTATTTAAAATTTAAATTCAATTATTTATTCAAAATTTCAAATTTATTTTTTCTGTTCAAACAAGAAATTTTTCATGTTCAACATTTAAATAATTATAAATACATATAGCTCATACAATAATATATATATTTAAACAGAGTATTGAATTATTCTTAGTGATGATTCTAACATATCCTCTTTGATGAGAATATTTGTAACTTATATTTATTAATCTTAATTTCATAAGATAATAATTTTAGTTTTTATGGCAATTTTCTTGTATTAAAAGTATTTTATATAATTAATAAACTAAAATTTTTAATTTAAATATTTATTTTAAGAAGCATTATTAATTGATAAAATAAATTGCTTTTCAATTTAAAGGATATATTAAAATAAATTTCTTATTGATGCAGATTTGATATTTGGACCAGGTAAATTTCTTTAACGCATTTATATATCTGCTTCATTAATGATCATTATTATTTTGAATCTATTTTCATTATATCTCCCTCTCTTATTTTTCTTAAAATTATTACTAATTTATATTTAAAGTCTACAATATTTGTTAATGTCTGTTCAGTTTACTTGACAAGGTTAAATAGGCTTGACTAATATCAAGTTATAAAATTATTCATTCAATCAATTTCTTTGAATGATAATTTTCATTTAAGGAAACTGAAGAAATATCGTATTTTGTTAAAATCAACCTTTTCTGCAAATAAATTAAAGTCACTTATTTACATCTACAATCATAATAAAAATCTATGGAATTAGTGATAAAAATCTATGAAATCTATGAAACACTTATAACGTTTTATATTATACCTAGGATGTTAACTTAAAATTTTTTTCATATATAGTTCAGAAGTCAAGAATAAAATTTAATATTAGCATGTATAACTTGCATTGATCATTATTATCAGATCCAAATTGAAATTTCTGTGTAATTTCATATTAAAGATCTAAGTATTTCAGTAAATAAATTAATTTCTTACATAAGTTTTCTTAGAAAACAAATTATTTAATTAAAAAGGATTGAGTTAAAGAAAATAAAAATGTGGAAAATATGACCTTTATACGATATAATATTTCAATATGTACGATATCAGTTAGTCAGTTCAATAATTTACACATTACATTTACACTTAATTAATTAGTAATTATTAAAATGTAAATTTAGTTTATACAAAATTGTAAATATTTTAAGGTTTTTATATTAATGAAATGCTAATTACATAATTCATTATTTTATAAAGTAATACTTGAACAGTATTTGTTTTCAATATTTTTTTCTTTTATTACTTATGTTTTTATGGATATTATGAAATTTATATTCATAAAAAGAAAAATGTTTTAGTTGTAACTTCACATTTGGCAAATAACAGATAATAAACTATTTTCAATAAAATAATAAATATATAATAGTATTTAAATGGCACATAAAATCAAAACTTTATTTTTATTTTCAAAATGTAAAAACATTAATTTGTTTCTGGGGTCTATTTTGGCTTTACAGATTTCCTGTTTCGACCAAGTATGTTTTATAACTGTTTATATGGGATTAGTTTCTATTATATTGAAATTTGAATTTAAAATTAAAATTTACTATTTTAGTTGTTTTTTATGTTCTATTTTTTCAATTTTAGGATTTCCATTTCCCTTTGCATTTGGTAAATGGATTTTTCTTTTACATTTACTTAATGTTTAATTTCTTATGTTTAACAATTACTTAATGTTGTATTACATTTGCTTTTTTATAACAATGAAAAATTATGGCAAATGTATAAAAATAGATATAATTTAACATTGACATACTAATCAGTTTTTAATGTTTAAAATTGCTCTTCTTTTTATAGGAAATCCTTTTGGGAAAAGTGAGAAACATTTGTTAAATAAACATTTTAATAGTGTTTAGCGGATGTAAATTTTGTAATTCATTTATAACAATTCAGTGTAATAAGCTTACCTGTTTTTACAGATTTTCCATTTGCTGAAGGTATTGCATTTTTCATCTTAAATTATGAATATGATATTTTTATTTAGTTTTCAACATATGATATAAATAAGATTTTATCGTTGATTAAAACAAAGACATTAAATAAGTAATTTTTTTGAATGTAAAGTTTCGTAAGAATAAATTTAATACAGATATAAAATGTGAAGCATATAGAACGTAGCACTATTTCAAACTGAAATTTCATAATTAAATAACTAAATAAAATATGCATTATGTATGAATCTGATGTTTATTAAACTATAAAATTATATATTGTTTTCATTTTTTTCAAAACCAAATTGAAAATTATAATTATCAATAAATCTCTATACAAAATACAATATTTTAAGTATGTTTTTTATTATTTCGATAAAACTTTGGTAAGATTGAGCTTATTCAATAAGTTGTGTTTCTATTTTGCAATTAAAAATGTTTTTCTGTGGTATATTTAATCAAATTTTTAATTTAATTTAGGTAAGGGATTTGAATTTCATTTGAATGTTGAACATTTTGATAAAATTTTATTTGAAGAAATGTAGCTAATTTGTTTGCTTTTAAGAATAAATAGTGTTCTAAATGCTTTGTTTTTCTTAAATTTTAATCTAAAACGAGCTTTAAATGTGTTATACTGAGTCAGCTCATTTGAATTTAATAAATTTTCCCAGATTTTTTGCGTAGTGAATGACATATTTAACTCTGTAATTTAGGGAAGTGTATTATTGAATATGGAATTGTGAATAAATTTATTGTATTAAATTTATTTCTTTAAGCTTAGAGTATTGTTTACTCTTTAAGCTAAGAGTATTGTTTAATCACAATATTTGGTGACAATTAAAAATTTGTAACTTTCTAAATTTTCAGATCGAAGTTTTGCCTTAGATTTTCCAGGTGAATAATATTTCTATTTTAAATCGATATTTTTAAAGTTGCAGACAAAATGTATATCCTTAATTTTTATTTTGAAAAAATAAAACTAATACCAAGTTTGAAATACTGTTATTGTAAATATACATTTTTAAGAATGTTTTATTAAGTATTAATTTTTTTTAATTGCTATAAGCTATATAAGCTATGGTCTAGATTGATAAACTTAAAATTGATGCCTTTTATGCTGATGTGTGGGAGGTGTAAAATAAAAACCTCCTTGTGATGGACCTTGGGTAATGCTAAATTTACTACAACCTTGCTTCGTTTACAAGATCATACCTTTTACTCTAACCATCTTCTCGTATTCTAAATACTTATTTATAATACATACTGTTCAGAGATATTTGAAAACCAGAGAACAAATACGTTATAGCCAATTTCTGAGTATGTCTAAACAATAAATAAATCTTGTTTTATAGGAATTTCACTTCACATATTTTAGAAATGCTCTAATGATTGTCTAAAAAATTATGTATTTCTTATAATTTTAATAATTTTTTTAACAAATGCACATTAAACATCATTTAGTTTGAGAATAGCAAAAGATTTTGCATCATTTCTTTCAGCTTTGATCTATAAAACAATGTAATAAAAATTCTTATCAAATGTTTTTCAATAATTAATTGAAAAGTATTTGATAAGAAATTTTCTTTTTCTGAAGTATAGCTCTCTTGTGAAATTGATACTAACTTTTTACTGTGGTTAACCTATGTATTTTTAATAACACATTCTTCTTTAATAAAACTGAATATCACCTAAACTACAGCGCTCACAATACGTTCGGTATTTTTGATACTCCTAAATATTAATGATATTTCTTTATCCATATCAAATAACAAATATTTGATTTCATCAAATACTCTTCTTAAAATTTTCCTTTACTTATGGTGCGAGATTGTTTACTATTTTCTCTCATTGTCCACGTTTCAACAGTACGTTCTGTTAAGAGAAAATGCTTAATTTAAGTCTTGTAAATGAACATGCTTTTTTTCCTGTTGTAGAAATTAGATTCAGAAAATGTTTTCAGAGCATCGTTTTACAACTGTAACACTATTGCTTCTAACAACTGCTTTTATGTCATTCAGTTTGATAATTTTGGAAACTAAACGCTTAAACAATACATAATTACAAACTTATATTCTGAGTTCGAAGTCGGAACTACTATCATGAATTTTATGCATCTAGATTAAACTCAAAATTCATTTTATTTTCTAAGCTTAATGAAAAGAAATAATGCTTTAGCGTCTAAATTTACTGAGTAAAAATAAATTATTATCAGCATCTGTTGAGGTTTGCATATATTTGTTAAAAATTGGACCTTTAGTGTTGATGTTAGACTTTCCTATTATGTTCAATAGAACGATAGTAAAAAGAAGACATACTTTCAGATACATCTCCCTTCCAAATGTCATTTAAAAAATAGTGTTTTTTGTTTGATTAGTTTTATGTTTAATGATATCGAGCAATTTGATTAGCGTTTCAGGACAGTGTTAAAATCCCCAATTTGTAAGCATCTTCTAAAATTGCTTGCATGTTTTAAGCAAACACGCTTAAATTTGCTTGCATTTAAATTTATTTAAAACTTTTTCTGGGGATTTAAGAATTGGTCTTTTATTGAGATTTAAGAATGCACATCATTTTTATATTTGAATATATATTAAAGTAAATTTTGTGTACATTAATATGGCTGTCTTAATGATAAAGTAATAAATGATATGAACTGATAAAATGTGGAGCCAACATGAAATTGTGAAAAAATTATGTTTTGGTAAAATCATAAATCAAAAATTAAAACACTCTACTGGTTTATTTATACACCTGCATCTGTTAAAAATATTTTTACTCGTTCAGAAAAACAATATTTTTTGAGTTTCATGGGAAACATTCCTTTTACATTCATTCATAAATCTTCAAATTTTTATCGGTGTTTTATATCTCCGTGGATAGAAATACTGAAAAAAGGGTTTTATAAATTCTTCAGTTTTCTTTCGCAACTTTCAGATTTGACCTTAAAATATTAATAGTTTTAAATAAAATGCTTTGCTCTGAAAAATAAGCTCTGAAATAATGACAATATCTGTAAGAATTTCATTTCCTTGAAAGAACATTATTGCTGTCACCATCAAATTTTCTAAGCAATTTTTAGATGAATGTAGCTTAAGTATTATGTGTTGTACATAATTGTGTTGCAATTTTCGAAAATTGTTTTACTTATTTCCATACATTATTTTAGAAAATTTTATATATCTTCTTTGAAATAACCTCCAAATCCTCAATTTTATGTAGATTTAACCGCATCTGTATTAACAAATTAATGGAATATAAGAAAAAATATTGTTTTATCAATAAAATTAGACAAGTTACAATATATATCTACAAAAATAAATGTGTTAACATTTACATAATTCTTTATATTAACAAGTTGTTAATTAAACAATTAGGTTATTAATTTGAAAGAATCAGTAGTTTTCAGTTTAGATTCTAGAACAGTTATCGACTTTTATAGTAGTTTGCATTTCATTTTAAACCTCCATACGAACCAGATATAATATCCTTTGTTCTTATGTATAAAAATTATTTACACATAAAATATGATATTGACAAATCGTGATGATTTGTTATCATTAAAAGAAAACGAATAATTTTTAGTGTAAAAATAAGTAAATTTCATTGATGGAAAGTAAATTTTTATAAATAATGAATGAAATGACAAGTAATGTCAATATTAATATTATTTTATTAAATATTCAATCTATGTATAATTAATAGAACAAATTTTATTCAACATTTCTTATGTTTATTGATTTTATGAATTTTAGGTGATATGAAAGGAGGTAAGTTGGTGTTTTAAGAAAGGGAATGAAGCTCGAGTTCATTAATGTTGTAATGCATATTTTATAAAGGATTTTACATTAAATCTGTAAAAATATGTATACTTATAATTAATTTTAATGTAGATAATAAATATAATAATGACAATAGTTTTTATTTTGGCAATAAAATAGATACAATTAATTACATAATAGAACAATTCTTTGTTAAATGTAAAAGAAGAAAAACTGCATCAATATGTACTTTGAAGTATGAATAGAGTATCTTTAAAACAACAAAAAAGAGAAAATATTTGTGCTCAATATTAGTCTAAATTTTTGCTTCTTGAAACCTAGAAAAACTCGTATTTCTTTTTTAAAATGAGCTTAAAAATTTTAATCTCTATTATTGCATTGATCAGTAATTTGTGCGTCTTCACAATTTCATGATATTTGGAAAAATATTTATATTTTAATATTGCTTGTTTTGTTTTCTGCAAGCAATTATTAATTTAAGATTCAATATGGTGTTTCTTGTTACTTTATAAAGCTAATTTACTGCATTGTTACTTGATAAAACTAAATTTCTAGCTGAATCAGTAGATTAACCTTTGCGTAAGCTTAAAATGACCTTTTGAATATCGTGATGACATTGAATACTATATATGAATAACAATTATTAAAATAATGATGCTCTTAAATATTTTACATAAAGTAGTTATAAATTAAAACTGTAAAATAATTTCACGTAATTATTAAACATTAGATATATTAATGCATGTATTTTCAGTGTATAATACATAAAGTCATTCAAGTAATGTAATTATAATTTTTTTTCAGTAACTAGTAAGTATTTAATAAATTGTACAAATATTAATTTGCTTAATAACAAGTTATATAGAGAATATAATAAGTTAATGAAAAATTTTTAAATACGATAATGTTTTAAATACTACAATGGTTATTTGCAATTTTATTTCATTTTGTGAGAAGAAATTTAAGTTATTAAGAGATTTATATAGTAAAATGATTGAATATTGTATACGAGTAGTTTTGCAATGAATATTTAATTAATTAATATTTATGCTTTGAATTAATTTTAAATATATTAGATAACAATGTAACATATTCGTGTTGTGCAAGAATACCATATTGTATGACACATGTGTTTTTGTAAATTCTTGTGTGTGTTCCAAACAAATCATGAAACATAAATATTTTCTATTTGAATTCAATTGTATAGTTAACTTTTTTAATAAGAGTTTTTAAATTGTAAATTAAGTGTTTTTTAAAATTAATTTGGAATATTTAAGGATTTGGATTTCTAAAAACTAATGTTTCTATTTCACTAATATTTAAAACATTTTATAATTCAGCACAATAATAATTCCATTATTCAGAAGCAATTATATCATCACGTGAGAATATATTAATATTTTGATCAGGCAGATTTAAAAAATGGTATGATTGTCTGAAATAATACTAAATATGTTGATAAATAACAAATTTATGGGAAAATTAATTCTATAGATTTGAACTTAGATTGATGGAGACTTGTTAAATAATGAGCTTATTCTATAAAACTACTGGACTAAGTTTTAAAGAATTTGCCCTAATCTCACTTGATGTTTAAATTGATTAACGATTGTGGAGTAAAATACTTGTATAAATTTTCCATGATTTAACAAAGACGGAGAATTATTCATAAGCAAGTGTTACAATCCAACTTAACATTTAAAACAAAAAATTAATGCACTCAGAATTATTTATGTGAATTAGATACTTAAATCCCTATCGAATCCACGGTCCAACAAATTTAAACAATCATTTCTATTTTAAAAGCTTGTCCTAGTTTCAGCTTTCAAACTTCTTTCGTATTATTTGTAGTTGTATTTATTTATTTGTTATTCTAATATTTATATATTGCTAAGAAAATAATATTAATTATTAAGTTTCCATTGATTTTATTTCTTGTTTCTTAGAAATCATAAATAAAAAAAATTCTTCTTAAATGTAATTATTTTTTAAAATTTTTAATTGCAAAGTAAAATATCATTTTTTGATTGAATATCATTATAACCAAATTTACTATCATTTCTGATTTTACTTCTATTTAGAAGTAAATTTTCAGAAAGGGCTTATAATTTTTATTATTTTTAAGAGTGTTTTGAAGAAAACATGTGATTGAATTTATGTAAGCAAATTAGGGATATTTTAATGTTAAAGAGGCACATAAATAATTGAATATAGTATACTTTTGAGAGTTATATATGATTGAACATAACATATCTCTTAATGAATATTAGCTATCGGAATAACGATATTAAAATTCCATATTTTGCTCAATGTGAGAATACAGCATCATGAATAGTCGGAAAAATGTTGTCAGTACTTTTTAATAGTCAATATAAACGAAAAAACGTGTAAATACAATGATGACACCTATGTATGCAATGAACCAAGCTATGCGAATCGTGTTCAATATGTTTCTTACTGAAGCTGATGAAGGGAGACATCAAAAAAAAGTTTACAAGAAAAAGTTAGAAATAATATTACTGTTTTATCAGCATGAATAAAATTTTTCCAAACTGTTTCTCGCTTCCAACGGAAAAGTACAGTATTGAGAATGCTAGATTACTAAAGATAGGATGTTTCTAACACACCGATTTGCACACAAGGATTAAGATGTTAAAATTAGGAAAGACAGGTTGGTCTGTTCACTGCATTGCAGTGGATATACATTGACACACTTCTACTATATACTTGTGTGTTGAAATAGAAATTGCTACTAGTTTCATGAGTGGTTTTGATGCCAGAAAAATATAACCGGAAATATATAATATTGACTCTGATTAATTTCTTCAATGTTTCTCAGAAGTACAGAATATTCTTGCTGTTTTTAGACGGAGCAAGACTGTTAATCACCGACTGGCCTCTCGAACTATATTTAGGCGTCCTGTAAAAATTTATTTTTGAATCATAGATTTTCCATTTTAATGGTGCAGAAATAGAACTCCTTGGAATTCTAAGGGATATGATGTAATATTTTCTGCTTAGGCATGTTTTTCTTTAAGCAATAAAAGCTATCATTTAAATGTCGAGCAGCAACTTCAAGACAGTGTGAATTAAGCTACAACTATATATATATGCATATATATATATATATATATATATATATATATATATATATATATATATATATATATATATATATATATATATATATATATATATATATATATATATATATATATATATATATATGAGAGAGAGAGAGAGAGAGAGAGTACCTATCATTTGATAAAGTGGAATCATAGCTTGAGACTCCATAGCCCTGATTACTGATCAACAATAATCCACATTATTGGAAGTATGAATGAGGCGTCAACCATAAAGGACATCTGGTAACGCCCATGTTTCAGAGATGATGCCAAGTACTTTTATCAACTTAATTACACGGACAATATGCAGTGTGAAACGACATACTTTGAAAAGTATCCAGATGATTCCCGAGCCACTTGTTTCTTTTATTTAATTTCCGAATGAAAATGTTTTAGATGTTGTGATTGAAAATTACTGTTATATGTTGTCATTCCCATATTCAGAAAATGATCCTTTGGCAAATGTTTACGAGGGAAGGAATATTTAATCTGCAGAACATAATTTGCGTATTTCTTCAGCCTATATGCGTGTTAAATGTATTGCTCTTAGTTGTGTATTAAGAAAATACTGAGCAAACAGATAGTATTTGTTTTCATATGGACATCTTAAAGTATAATAAACATCGCTTATTGATTATTATCATATATTTATTTTTACTTACTTTCATCTCTTTCTGTTTACTCTTTCTAGTTATTGCATTTTCAGCTACAAAGTGTATATTGAAATATAAAAAGTAAATAATTTGAAATATATGCAAACTAATTAATTTTTTTTAAATTTTAGAACCATATGTGAGACCTGGTAAGTTGCTATCGCTTTGAATACCAAATTTTTTTTAAAAATGTGAGTAATTTTTGAAAAACGTAAATTAATTTGTATATAAATTTTTTATTTGTTATTTTTCACTACCCGCATTCGCAAATTAGAATAAAAAATTACAAATTTTGATGAAAAGTCTTGGTACTTCAAATTGCATACAACAATTGCACAGAAGAAAAGGCAATAATGGCTCAAAATAAAAATAAAGTGCTAAAATATGCTTCTTTTGTTTAAATATGTGTGATAGATGGCATTAAATAATTAATTTAATTAAATAACAAGTAATTTTGAAGTTGATACAAAAATGTATTATACTTTTATTATATGCTTAATGAATTATACAATGCAAAATTTCAAAAGATATTTTTGTAATGTTTTTCATACTGGTTATATATGCATTACAAACTAATTAAAATAAATAATTTATTCTTCGTTCTATCTTCTAATAATATGATATACTTTTTATAGGTACGAATATGATGAATGGTAAGTAGTAATTTTTATGAGGAAAATTTCATAAAATTTTTAAATGTAAAACACTAACTTTAGTAAAATTATAGTGTTATGTGCTTTAAAAAATAAGCAGTGTTTTCAAATATTAAACAAAAAATTTTATAAAATTTACTTAAATATAATATGTATTTTTTACAGATATGTTTAGTTCGTAAGGTATGTTTTTGTTTATTTCTATACAATAAATTTAATATTTTATATTTAAATAACCAAAATATTTTTTTTAATAACTTACAGCAAATTTCAAATTTAATTATAATATGTAGTGAATAAGATTGTTTCATTTCACTATGTAAGCATAATGAATTTAAGATGAGAAAGTAATTAAAAAATGCTAATAAGTAATTCCATGTTTTTAGAACAGAAAAAATTAAAGCTGAAAAGATCTTCAAATTTTCATAAAAAATTACTTTTCTTGTTTTAAATTAACAAAAATAAATGAAGCATGCACATATGATCATAAATAGAAAATATTTACCACATGCAATCTGATGTTTTTAAGAGTAATGACATTTCATGTGAAGTACGCTTATTAAATATAAATAAACATTATTAAAAATTAAAATATTTTATAATTAGAATAAATATGCAGTGTTTATAAAAATATGATTAAATTACTTAGAGTTCATTTCAACGCTCTAATGAAGAATTTTTCTTAAAATCAAATTATTTTTTTGATATTTTGGGAAAATATATGTTTATTATATCTTACTATACCGTAAATAAATATTACTTCAAAAATGTACATTTAGCAATTTTAAAATAAAATAAAATTTATAAATTTTTAAATTTATAGCATATTAGAAAAATTTAAATTCTTTTTCAGAAATAAATTGTTGGTGAAATCATATATCATCTGATATATGTAAAATGTTTATAGATAATTTAAAAGATACTGAAGTTCAATAAAATACTGAAGGTTTTGCATTGTATAATAATTCAATAAAATACTGAAGTTTTCGTACTGTATGTAGGAAAAGTAACATTCATTAATTTTTGTCGAGTCTTATAAATTTTACTATAATTATGCTTAACTCTAAGATATTCGTGACATTCCTTAAACAGAAACCTATATAAAGTTTTGTGTGTTATTTTATTAATCTGAATACGTTACTTAAAAAGGGTTTCAAAATTATCTGATATTCCAAGTAATTTTGAAATAAACTTTATTATTTATACTAACGCAAAGTGTTTGTAAGTAATAGTGAGTGTATAAAAGCTCTTAAAATGTCTTCTAATTCATTACTATGCATATTTATTAACATTTATAAGTAAAAAAACATTAAACCTACCATTCTTTTCTAGATATGCATACATGCTTAGAAAGCCGAATTGATTGGTAGAAAAACTTTGGTAACCTAAATCTGCGCAGTATTTATTCGTGGATTTGGAAATAATTAAAAATAATCTTGTATTGATTATTGTAATCAACATATTAGGCTTGTGGCAGATTCTAAGCTTACAATTATTTCATTTTCTGCGACTGGAGTTCAGATTTTGTAGTTTACTCACATTAGAGTTTCTTGAGAAGTTTGATGTTGTCCTCATTATTGTCCATGAAACATAAATATTTATTACAGAAATCGTTGCTGACAATGGAAGCCATTCTTTTTACTAATGAGTCCTTTTTCATCTTAACTAGTGTTTATCCACGTATTTTTATATGAAAGAAATATAGATCTCCTTCTTGCCATATAATGTTTGTGAAAGTTATCATTTGGACGATGGTTTGTCACAAAGTCTAGGTAGAAGTTATGTTTGATAGACTCATAAGTGTTTTCATCTTGAAAATATAACTGTGATTTGAAAAGTGAGGTGTGAGATCTTCAATTATTTCTTCAAACTCTTAAAAGAATTCAATATTTTATGAGTTCAATTTGCCTTCATATCTCTCTAGTGGAAAAATATATTTAAATACGTAAAACCCGTCTAGTCACTATCTTAAATGCACCATTGCCTTGATATAAATGTAAATATGTTATGTATCTAATTTTAAGTTATTTCACATAAAATGCAAAAATATCTAATACATGTTTTCAATTTAAAAAGCATAATATTATAATTTCATAGAAGATTCGAATAAAATTTGAATAGTTTTCTTCAGAATAATCCTATACTAATTATTTAAATCTATGGAATAATAATCAGAGACTATACACTCAAAATATTTATATACACTTAGAGAACTGTGTAAAAATATGTATTTTGTTTTCAATATTTCAGATATCATTGGTTTACGAGCCATAAAAACATATCTACATAATTTTTGGTTCCAAATGGATTTGAATGTACAACTGGCGTAAAGAAAAAGGACTGCACTTTCCTCTCATTTTGAAGAAAATACTCAGTTCCAGCAAAATAAATTTTTTTTATAGATTTAGATTACTGCTTCAGATGAATAAATAATTTGCATATTTTCTTACATCAACTATTATAAATGTACATTTGTATGAATAAATAAAAGTTCCTAACATAATTTTCAATCGTTTTTTTTTATTTTAAATTATTATGTAAATGAATATTTCAAATTTTTTACATTATATAAAGGCGATGAGTTAACATGTATTTGTATTTTCTAGTTTTTTTATGTGTACCATTGGGATTCTCATTTGAATGCGTGGACATCTTTTAGATATAATTTTATTTACAAAAATATTTTCAGAATGCATCGCATCACTCAAACTAAAAGACTACATGAAACAAGTATATTTAAAAAAACACCGAAATTATTTCCTTTCAAAAAAAATTAGCTTAAAATTATTTTCCCAGTTAGAATAAAAAATAAATAGTAAAAGAAGCAATAAATGAAGCAAAATAAATCAAAATGCACTTTTCTTTTTTTAAACAAAATAATTTTAAAAAATAAGCGAAATATCCTACAAGAAAACATGATAACAAATAAGAAAATTTTCTTTATCCATATTCATGTTTCCTTGACTAGATGAAATATTCTCTTTTAAACTTTCTTTATTAATCCAAAGAACATAACATTATATTTTGTTAATTTGGAATACTATTGATTATGCTGTTCGAAAGTTATATCTGTTAGAAGATTTTTTTCGCAAAACATTTCCATATAATGACATTCATTATTTTCTTATTTTTAATCTGTCCCGTTTAAGGTACTAGCGATGTTAATGGTATTTATACTGCATTATATTGTATTTGAATAAAGACGAAGGAAATATTTGATTATTAATTGAAAAGTAGTTAAATAAAGCATTGTTAAGGAAAATTAACATTTCTTCAGATAAGAAAATTTAAATGAAGAGAAGATTCTTTAATTCTTATATAATTTTTTTCTTATATTATAGGTGACTATAAACTATAAAACCAGTCTGTGTTAAATTTCCAAACTTATTAAGCAAAATCAAAAGTATAATAAATTTTTAACAATTGTAACAATAAATTATATGTCTCTAAAATTTATCTATTTGTAGCTATTCCTATTCTGAATGCAGAGAAATAATAAAATAATGTTTTTTTTTATTATTCATAAAAAATAACAATATTTTTTTGTATTATTTTAATAATGAATATGTATTAAACTGAATATCAGTATTTTAAATTACAGATTGAAATATTAATATTTATGTGTATAAATGATACACATAAATTTGATTTGTGTAAAAAAATGAAAATCGAATTAGGGAGCAAAGCTCTACATGAAGATATTCAAATATTGTTTAGCAAAATAATCAGAAAAATATCTTAACAGCACACACACACACACACACACACACACACACACACACACACACACACACACACACACACACACACACACACACACACACACACACACACACACACACACACACACACACACACACACACACACACACACACACACACACACACACACACACACACACACACACACACACACACACACACACACACACACACACACACACACACACACGCACACACACTTGGCAGAGAATTAATAGCAAATAATTCTGTCACACTCATCATTCGATTGTTACACACATTTGTGATCCATTATGATCGATTTAAATACAGTAGTTTCTGGAAATCATAGGTATATGTTCATGCCATAAGGCCATGCTTAAAAACATATGTGAGCAAAAATTATGTTGAACAGAAAAATATGCTTATGATATTTATCTACCTTCATTATCGTCGAAATTAAAATCTAAGGTGAATCAAACTGTAGCTAAACCAGTAACAGTACACACTTTTTTGTTTGAATTTCTATTTCAATGTCAGATTTGTAAAATATTCATTAAGGTTCTGAACAGAATGTTACAGTCATACATACACCATTCATATAATAGGTGTGATGATTCCTAGTAATGAAATAAATATAAATTTCTTATATCAGTACTAAGATCCTGGTACGTTCAAAGTATTCTTTAATAACTTGTGTTGTTTAATACGATGGTCAGAATTCTTGATAAAATTATTTAACTCGATATGATGAGAGCTTTACATTATAATCTTATCAAGCTATGCTATGTCTTCTCGGCCTCAAAATTTGTTACCAATTTATAATTTGTAGAATAATTGAAATAATATAAGATTGAAAACTTGGGTTGAATGAATCTGGAGTTGTAGGAGAAGAAGTCACACCAAAATTATAGAACAAGATAACAGTACCAACATTACAGTAAAACACGCGTTCACTGCAATGAGGCATTTAATAAAACTTAATTATAACATTTTTGAACATAAATATAGACGCAGTTCTTCTTTTAATTTTCTTCTACTTCTTCTTAAGGTTGGGTTTGTATGTCATTGGCACCTCTGCTTTAACCAGCATTTTGTACCTTTAACTCCAAATCCAATGTTTCCTAGTTCCAGTTTCTCGGGTCACCCACTTTATTAATAATGTCTAATAACCCTTTAATGGAGTCTAGGTGTAACTCTCTAGTATGGATAATGCCTAAAGAAGTTAATCTAGGGAGGGCAAGAGCCTCGCATTCATAAATGATATGCTAGGCCGTTTCCTCTTGCGTATGACATTTCCTGCAGATAAGTTCTTGCTGAAACAGTCCCATTTTATGGAGGTGTTTTCTGAAATAGTAGTGCCCAGTTATGAAGCCTACGATTAAACGTATCTTCTGCCTAGAGTACCTTAGAATTTCAGAGGCAATCCTCGCTGATGATCCACAGATCATACTTTTAGCGTGGGTTTGACCAGGAGATTTGAGCCAAGCTTCATACATCTTCCGTTTTTCCCATCTAAGAACATTGGTTTTGCGGTCTTCAAATTGATTCCACGAAAAGGTTCTGCACCAATAGGAACAAAAGACGATCCTTGTTTAGCAAGCTCATCAGCCCTTTTATTACTTTCGATACCTTTCTGTCTTGGCACCCATACAAGGATCACCTTGTTTCTAGTTGCCAGTTCTGTAAAAAGGATTCTACACTCCAAAATCATTTTAGATTTGATTTCGAAAGAATTAAGCGCTCTTAAAGCGGCTTGACTGTCACTAAAAATGAGAATCCGCTTACCGTAGTAGCCCTTCCTGGATAATAGCCTAAACGTCTGCTTGAAAGACTGTAGTGTATCGCCTAAGGCTTACAGACAGGCTGATTCTTGGTGACACGCCACATACTCCCAGTCCTGAGAGGCTGTTTTTCAGTGATCCATCTGTGTACTAGATTAGATCTCCTGTTTTAGTTTCAAACATGCTGTTATCCCATTCGTCTCTAGTTGGAAAAACTATTTCAAATGCCCTATCAAACATGTATGATTTTTCCATGATGTCTGAGGGCATCAGGAAGTAGGATCTTGAATTTTCCTGGTAATGCCCCTGTGCCCTTTGGCAACAGGCTGGCCGTACCAGTGGTTTTGCAGCTTCATACTGTATGCAGTCATTCTGGCAGTACTGCAGATGAAGATGTCCAAGGGAGTCAAATCCAACACAACTTCCAATGGTTTGGTTGGCGTGGTGGATATTGCTCCCATGATGCAGAGACAGGCCAGTCTTTGTAAGCCTCCTAGTCGGTCAATCACAGTCTTCTGTTCCACCTTACGCCACCAGATCACACAGGCATATGTGGGAATGGGCCTGACAATAGCTGTGCACATCCATAACATCAGTTTTGAATGTAAACCCCAGTTTTTACCAAGCATTCGCCTGCAAATCATAATGATTTTCTTTACTTGGTTAACCTTTTCATCCCGGCGGTACAACTGTTGTACCACGAAAGTGAGTGTCTCAGAAGACGGCTGTAGTACAACAGTTGTACCATGGATTTTTCCCCTTTCAAGCGCCTGACTTTTTCCCGCTCAAATTTCTTCCCGCAGTTGAGGGTGATTTAATTGTTGCTCTTTTGTGTGTGAAAGTCGTAAAAATTGGGGACTTGTCTGAGCGGGGAATTTTGGCGAAAAACGGTTTTCATTGGCTCCTCTTTTAAAAGGGAAGCATATTCATCCTCACTTTTAGCAAACTCTTTTCATTGTAATCAGTTACTTTTTTCGTCACTAGAAAAAATATTTTTGATGACTGCACGTCGTAAAGGGTTGACTGATGAAGAAATTAAAAATTTATTGGAAGAATTAGAAGAAAAAGAAAATTTTGCAGACAATGATTCTGATTGCTGTAATGAATCTGAATGCAAGGATATTAGTTTTTTTGACGGCAATAATGATGCAAATTCCTCTGTGTCATTTGATTTTGATTGGCGTAAGGCTAAAGCAGATGATAAGCCTATCATTTTTAAATTTACGGGGGGTTATGGTATTTCTGAGACAGTAAAAGATTTAGTTGAGGAACACGAATTTTTTTATTAAATTTTTTCAGAAGAAATTTTAAACTTTATTGCAGATGAAACAAATAGATATGCTTCCCTAATATTAGAAATACATCCGGGAAGTAATAAAAGAAAACATGGGACTAAATGGAGTAACATTGATGCACCAGAGTAAAAAAATTCTTAGGACTTATTCTTTTAATGGGTCATATAGATAAAGATAACATCAAAGATTATTGGTCGACAGATGAATTGATTGAAGCTCCTATTTTTAGAAAAATTATTTCCCGTGATATATATTTAATTTATTGCGATTTTTTACATTTTACAGACAATAAGAATAAACCAAAACTTGATGAAGAATACGACAGATTGTGTAAATTACGAACGATTTTTGATTTTTTTAAATAAATCTTTTAAGGAGCACTACCATCAGTCTGAAGAACTTGCAGTTGATGAAGTCATTATAAAACTCAAAGGAAGAGTGATATTCAAACAATATATTTCTAAAAAAAGAAAACTGTTGGGAATTAAACTTTATAAATTCTAGGACCACATTGTATTTTTTAATCTCACAACAAAAACATGCAGGTAGAAATAAAACAAATATAAAAATGAAAATACTTCCAATCATGAATTGAGATGGTGGTAGATATTTAAAAAAGTTGCATTTTAGTTGTGTTAGTCTTTCTTCTACGTAGTTTTAGTTTCTGTGTAAAATTAAACTAATCACGGTTTTGATTTTTAAAAGTAATTTAATAAGCATAGTTTTATAAAAGCTTAAAACACTGAAGATAAGAATTTATTCCCAACATATGTTTTCTTACTAATATTCTGATAAGAATTTTATAAATATTTTCTGATACTAATACGAGTATATTTTGGAATAAATAATAAATAAAATACTTCCAATCATGAATATGATATATATATAAAATGAAAATATAAAAATGAAAATACTTCCAATCATGAATTGAGATGGTGGTAGATATTTAAAAAAGTTGCATTTTAGTTGTGTTAGTCTTTCTTCTACGTAGTTTTAGTTTCTGTGTAAAATTAAACTAATCACGGTTTTGATTTTTAAAAGTAATTTAATAAGCATAGTTTTATAAAAGCTTAAAACACTGAAGATAAGAATTTATTCCCAACATATGTTTTCTTACTAATATTCTGATAAGAATTTTATAAATATTTTCTGATACTAATACGAGTATATTTTGGAATGTACAATATGAATCAACATTTTCAAGTTCTCACAGTCATTGAGAAATGAACCGAATATTACTATTTATTGCATGACAAATGTAGTTTTATTAAACAATCAACCTGAATGCTACATATAAAGGAGAAACTCAAGATTCGTCTGGCTACATTCATTGTGCAAAACGTTTCATACTTAGTTAAAGAAACATGCAGAAAGGAAAATTCCATTTTTAAGCTTTTTCCTTAAAGATGAAAGATAAAAAAGCATATATTTTAATTCATTCAATATAGAAATTCGTTATAAATAAAAGTACTTAAATCAAAAGAAAACTAAAATCAGTACTGTGTTTAACACATAGATTACTTTTAATTTTTTACAAATGCAACTTCGGCAATTTGCTTGTACTTACTCATAAAAGGAAATATTTGTTCAAAATATTTTTATTTACATATTTTAATAGCAGGCAGGCTGCACTTAGGAATGTTTTTGAAATATTCAGTTAGTTTATTGCTTAACAAGTTTTGTTATAACTAATTGCAAATTCATTACTTTAAAGAAGTCTGTAATTATTTTAAATAATTATCTCAGAAAATTCTCTGTAATAAATTAATATACGCCTTATAGTTTTTGAAACAGACTAAATTTGTTTCACAAATGCACGTATATAATCTTAAAATTCTTATAACATTTCTTGATGTGGTATGTAAAACAACCAATAGAAAAAAAATCGTTAGTTTGTCGATAAGTATAGTATTTATGGTAAACACGTTTACATTTTCATGAGAATTACGGCAGACATAGCGCGGCGTATCTCCGTCAAAAGATAAAGATTCGTCACGGTGAAAAATTCAGCACTTGAATGGGGTGAAAATGATCCTCTCCTTTCGGTTAGGGGGTAGGAAATGTCAACTTCTCGCTCCGTCCTAGGAGCAGTTTTTGAAACAGTGACGCCGGACACAAAAGGTTAATTTTATGATCAACGTACTTATTCCAGGTGAGTTTCTGGTCTAAATAAATGCCCAGATACTTCACCTCTGGAGCCACATTGATTTCAACATCAAAAAGTTATGGTATGAAAAAACATTTTCGTTTCTTTTTGCGTGTAAAAGGTACAAGGTAGGTTTTCTGAGGATTAACTATCCATGCACCATTGACCTACATAATTTAGAGAATCCAGCATGAGATGACAAGTTATGTCGAAATCTTTGCCATGGATAAGGTTGACAATGTCATCAGCATATTGTTGCGTATAATAGCCCCTATCATTTATTTGTTTTAAAAGGCTATTTACAACTAGGTTCCAAAGCAATGGTGATAGAACACCTCCTTGAGGACAACCTCTAGTAGTCTTTTTTTCAAATGATTCACCGAAGATATTCATTTGTATATATCTATCCGAAATTAAGACCTCAATCCAAGTACACAGGGTCTGATTAATCCCTGCCCTTCTAAGTGCATTGAGGATGGATGGATGGGAAGTATTATCAAAAGCACCCTGGATGTCGAGGAAAGTTGCCAAGGCAATATACTTTTGATCCAGAGTGGCTTTATTCTTGGAAACTAGCTGATGTAGAGCAGTCTCTGTAGATTTGCCGGGTTGATAGGCAAGAAGAGCATGCAAGGGACTATTTCTACCCAAGTAATCTCTAATATGCCGATCAATGATTTTCTCCATGATTTTAAGAAAGAATGAAGAAAGACTGATTGGTCTGTATGACTTGGCCTGGTCATAAGTGTCCTTGCCAGGTTTTGGAATGAAAACAATCCTAGTCTTTTGCCATGTCTTTGGTATATATCCCAGGGCCAAACTAGTTCTATAAATTCTAGTTAGCATTGGTATGACAACCTTCTCTGCCTTCTGGATCATGATGGGCATAACTCCATCAGGCCCAGGGCATTTTAGAGGTTTAAAGGCAAAAATTGCCCATTTAACAATGTTGTAGTTTATGATATTTTTAGCGATGGTCCTTTGATTGCTATTGACTCTTTGCAAAGAGCCAATGCAATGTTCCCCTTCGTTGCTATAAATATCTCTAGCTCCCGGAAGTGGGTCCTGGTCATAATTTCCATAACCCCTTTTCCGGAAGCAGCAAAATTACCCTCCTCGTGTTTTAGGGTACCAACCAAAATAGGTTCATCCCTTTTAAGGAGTTTCTGGAGTCTAGCTCCTTCAGAAATAGAATCTATCTCGTCACAGAACTTCCTCCAGGAGTTTGTGGTAAGCAATATAAATAATACTTTTAAGCCTCACAAGATGGCAGTACAAACTGTCCTTGCCAGGTTTAGGAATGAAAACAATCCTAGTATTCTGCCATATCTTTGGTATGTAACCCAATGCTAAGCTAGCTCTGTAAATTCTAGTTAGCACTGGTATGATAACCTCCTCTGCCTTCTGGATCTGGATCATGATGAGCATAATTCCATCAGGCCCTGTGCTTTTTAGAGGTTTAAAGGTAAAGATTGTCCATTTAAAAATGTTGTAATTTACGATATTTTTAGCGATGGTTCATTGATCGCTATTGACTCTTTGCAAAGAGCCAATGCAGTGCTCCCCTTCATTGCTATAAATATCTCTAGCTCCTGGAAAGTGGGTTTTGGTCATAATTTCCATAACCTCTTTCCCGGAAAGAGCAAAATTACCCTCCTCGTCCTTTAGGGTGCCAACCAAAATAGGTTCATCCCTTTTAAGGAGTTTTTGGAGTCTAGCTCCTTCAGAAATAGAATCTATCTCTTCAAAGATTTTCCTCCAGGAGTTAATTTTGCTTTTTCTAAAAAGTTTGTTATAATTAGTGAGGGCCGTTTTATAGTTCTCCCATTCACCATTTTTTTTGGCTTTATTAAAAAGTTTTCTAACATTTGCTCTTTAGGCTGCTAGAGAGTCGTTCCACCAAGGACATTGGAGTTTAGCTCTCCTAGTGCGAATAGGGCAATTGTTATGATAAGAATCTAGAATACTACTCTGCAGAAGGTCTGCTGTAACTTCTAGATCGTAGTTGTCTCTAATAGGTCTGTTCCCAAGCTCAACCAACCCAGTCAGTTCCTCCTGGAATTTCTTCCAGTCCGTCCTAACTGGGTCTCTGAATATGCAATCCAGACACACATTAGAATGAATTTTAAAATGGATGTTTTGATGATCTGAGCCAGAAGGTCTGCCATCTACTTTCCGATTTTTGATATTTTTACTAATCAGCGTTGTCGCTATAGTAATGTCAATTACTTCAGATTGATTGGAAGTAATGAATGTTGGTTCGTTGTCCTCATTTAGAATATGTAACCCTTAGTTTAGAATTAATTCTAAAAGGTACTCACCTCTTTTATTTGTGTCCGTACTTCCCCAGACAACATGGTGACCATTACAGTCTAGTCCTAAGACTACTTGCAAGTTGTTTCTCTGGAAAAGTTCATGAGCTTATGCAGAGAATTGTCAGTTGGAGCCTTCTCTTCATAGAGCAGGTACCCAGAGTCAAAAACAATTTCTCTGTCCCTACCCTCTATATTGATTCTGACTTTCACAGCTGTCAGGTCCCTATGGATGAATTCAGAGAAGGGTAGAACCTCAATGTTTTTATATAAGAGTACACAAGTTCTAGCGTTACCATTAGTACAATAGATAAGCCTAACTTTAGTTCCTTTGAGGCCACTGATTCTCCCCTAACCAACCAGGGTTCCTGAATCAGGGCTAGGTGTATATCCCCAGCAAGAAACTTCTTACTGAGGTTAGTAGTACCACTTCTACTGTGGTGGAGGTTGGCTTGAACTACCTTCACCCCCATCAGCAGGAGCAGGTTTGTCAAGTACTTTAGCCTGCACTTGGTGAAGTCCAATATGAAACTTATATCCTCTTACACCAAGTGTGAAAGCATCTAGTTCAGGCACACTAAGAACGATGGTCCGCTTAGATGGGTCGTTCTTAATGTTAAGAACGTTCCATTCCATTGGAGTGACCTCACAGTTCTGAGCCTTGATTTTTCTCAGGAGCTCTTTAGGCTCCAGTTTACTACAGATTTTCGGCAGTTTTGCAATTATCTTGGTGGTTGTGACAAGTTTCCTTGCCTCACCCACCAAGAGTTTATGCTCTTGCCAAGGACTTATGTCACTGACATTCTGTTCCAGCCACTTTGAGCTCTCCAGATCTGCACAGTTGATAATAAGTGCCCCATTCTCAAGTTTACAGGATAGGAAGGTTGGGGCAAAATCGTCCTCATTCCTTCCTATTTTCTTGGTTAACAAGAGTTCCAGGTCAAAGGCCTGTACCTCTGTTAACCGTTTTTCCGGATGATCCTCTATGAGCAAAGCTATCTTGATCGCCGTGAGAGCCGCTTTGTAAGTAAATCCCCCAGGTCCTTCTCTCTTGGCAGCCTTTCCGGCCTTGCCCTGGTGCGTCCGGTTTGCGGGACGCTTCTCGCTTTTGGTTGCCTTGGGTTTTTTAACCCAAGTCCCCTCAGCGATTTTGCATTCCTATACCTGCTTCGTTTTCTGGGCACCACAAAGTCTCTTTTTAAGATTGATTCTGGTCACAGAATCAGTCATGCTAGCAATAGCTTCTTGACTCTCACCAGAAGAAGATGGTCGGGAGGTCATTTTTGCCTCCCGTGAAGGATTCATTGCTGCTCCTTCACTAGATTGACTCTGGGTTCCCTTGTGTTTTTCAGCAAGGTCCGCGTCAGGTGTTTCACCTGCAAATGCAGAAAGGTTTGTTATTTTTATTGTCTTTTCAGCCATAAAATAACAGTTTATAAGCTCAGGTAATATGACAGTCCACCCAGCATTGCCTGAGTTACTGGGCAGGGCAAATTACTCTAGAAGTTCGCCAGGCAAATAGAGGCTCCGTTAAGACACCATTACCACGGTGCCAAATAACCCTAGGCACGGGTCGCATAACACCAGGGTTTACGGGAGCTTGTTCACGGCCTCTGATTCTATATTCAATGCTATCCTGTCATTCCTACAGGACATTCGGCTATCCACCACCAGCCAACGCGCCTGGTGGCTGCTCAAGCCCCAAAAAGGTACACATACCCCATGGTTCCAGGTAGACGCAGTTAATGCATACAGAACTTAATTTTCCGAAAATAATATAAGTTCAAGCAAACTGAAACTTCTTAATATTAAATGGAAATTCTACTTTATTCTTAGCGGCTTTTGTATAGTAAAATTTATTTTGTAATTTTAATTCCTTGTTCTTTGCAATTAGTTTCTTTGGGACATTTTAGATTTTATTTAAAATATAGCCTAATGCCATGGATCTGGAATTCTAGAAGAAAACATTTTCTCTTAAGCACAGCCCATTAAATGTCCTTATCAATGAAGCAATTAATCATGATATAAGAAATAGACTCACATATAATCATTTAATCAATGGATATTGTTAAAGTGATTTTTGTGTCTTAAGATTGTTAAGAAATGTGATAGAGTTAGATATAATACTCCTTATATGTCTTCCGAATTACATATAATTTATTAAAATACAGTATTGTGATATTTAATGATTATAAATGGATTTTTAAAAATTACATTGAATACAAATCGGTCATTATGGGAAATTTCTTAAAATTCATTTAATATTTTAATGAAAGTCTAAGTTGAAAAGATCTATGACAAAACTACCTCTTATTTTTAAATTTTCTAATAAACATTATTGGATTATACTTCCTAGATACAATGTTTTTAATTGATAATTTAAGAATAATAGTCTTATAAGGGTCAAACTAAAATGTTAAGTGTTTGGATTGAATCTTTATGAGCAAGTCATAAAACTTTAGACTTAGTAAGAATTTAGCGCCTGAGAATTTTGTGCTACATATTTGTGTACAACAATGTATTAAATTGTATATGTTTTTATTTTTAGTTTGAGAAATTGCTATGAAATAAATGTATCTACTTATTTCAAACTCTATATACGTTTTTAATTGTAGATAATATACATATTTTTAGCTATCATATGGCTTTATAAATAATAGCATGAATTGATCAAAGGCATTAATACTACTATTTATGAACTGTGATAGAAAAAACAGAAATACTGGAAGAAAGAACAAATAATGCTTACAAAAACCTATTTTTTCCCTTAACTGTTCTTCATTTTTAGTAGAAATAAATTATCAAAATAACATAGAATCACAATAAATATTTTACTCAAAAATTCAAAAGTTGAATTATGAATACAAAAATAAAGGAAAAATACCCATATGATTTATTGCACAATATATTTCTAATGCATAATGTGAAGCATAGTAATTTCTAAATGTGAAAATTCACATAATAAGGTATTTTAAAAATTAAAATGATTCATGTTTTTGAAGGGTTTTTAACATATTTATGTAAATCCAGTTCAAGAAACGTGTTTTAAAATATTTTTATTTGGAAAATAACGTTTACTCTCTAATGAGTAATGTTTTTTCAAAATATCCATAAAACTTAAAAAGCATAAAATGTTGCTTTACTGATAAAAGAATAAAGTATAATATAAGTCCAATGATTTTTTTGTGTTAAAAGTAAATATATAACTTTTCTTCTCTCATAAATAATTAAAAAAATCTTAATCACTTTCAGTAGATTATTATGATTAATTTTTCTAGACTAATATAATATTGTATTATGCGTTACGGAAAGTTGTACTGAAAAATAATTATTCTTACAAAACATTTACGATATTTCAAAAATATTATGATTTTATTACAAATAACCATCAGAAATATTTTAAAATTTATAAATCAATTTCCTATTTTAATAATCTTATAGTTTATTTGAAATTTTATCTGATTGTCTTATGTTATTATATTTTTACTGAAAGAATTTCTTTATATTATATTTATGTGAAATTCTTTAAATTGCTAAAAACAAAAAATATGTTTTTCATGTATTATTTATTTATTTTACTTTGAAAGCAATTACAATTTCAGCTGTGTTATGTATTTTCATTTAAACTTTGTAAACGTGAATTGTAGAGTTCTTGCACTTTTTCTAAGCAATTTCAAAAATATTTTTTTTTCAATATTAGGTCACTAGGATCACAGGAACAATATAAAAAATTGAAATATGTTTTTTTCTAGACATCATACATATATTTTTTAAATAAAAAGACATCTTATTCCCACTTATCTCATCAAAAGCAATTTCTGTTTTTTTTACTCCGTTTTAAGTCAATGTGGAAACTAATAAATATAAATTGAAATTTCAGATCGCTCAGAGAATAGAATAGAAATGCATCATATAAAATTTTATATTGGTAATTAAAAGAGTTTTATACTCTTTTGAAACTATTTATAACTTTTATTAATTGTTTGTGACATTCGTAAAGTACTTTTAGCAGCTGTGTTTTAATAGGAATTTTCTCAGAAATCCTATGCAATCGAAACATTAGGTTGTAGCAAAAAGTTTAATTTGTCAATCAAACAACAAAATTGTTAAATTATTCGATGTTATCAACAAAACAAAGCTCACTGGAAAAATAAAAGGAAAACAACTATAGGTATATGGCCTTTACAAAGAAAGATATTTTTTTTTGATATCATATTAAATAAATTTTACCCAAGTTCAAATATATTCACTTAGGTTCGAAATTCTTGGATTTCTATTTAAAAAAATCTTTCATTGTTTAAAAATGTCTTTCAAATTTTTTCTAGTTTTATCCATTGTGGGAACTGGTAGGTGACATTAATTACATTTATTGAAAACTTTTCTTAAGAATTATTCATCTTGTACTAGCTAGTATTATATTTATTTTATAATATTCATAAAATTTAAACCTTTAATAATTAACGTAAGTATATTTCTTTTAGTTGGAGTAAAAGCAGCACGTAAGTTTAAAATAATAAATGTTTTATATGCTTTTTTTAGTTTTAAGTATTATTTTTATTAATTATTGTCAATATCAGCAGGATATATTACACTTACATGAAAAAATCTGTTTACATCCACTTATTTACCTATCTATCTATGCATTTATAAAGTATATTATAAAATTACATTAGGTAAGCAATATGCATAGAAAAGCAAAAATTATTACTAGGTAAAGTATGTTAAATGGTTTTTCAAGTGAAATTTTTTAAGAAATTGCTCTCATGAAAGTTTCTAATATTAGACGTTTATTCTTATTAATACTCAGTTCAAGTTTTACATTTCTTAATTATTTCAATGTTTGATAGTTTAAACATATTTTTTGTTCTTTAGTAGAGCCTACAGATTAAAATCTGTTTGAAATAAAAATGACGCATTATCTTATTCTATATGCGACAGGTTTGATAGCTTAAAATTTGCTGTTTATTAAAGTGTATTTATATTTACGTGTATGCAGCTTTAATCTACCTAAGTCATATCTTTCTTATCTTTTGTGAGAAAAAAGTATTTTTACTACAATTGAAAAAACATATTTCTGATTTTCCTTAAAGAAAACTATATTCATTTATTTTCGTACTTTTTATAGTTATTTTATGCGATATCATTGGATAAATACTAAATAATTGGTTAAAATGTGACAAAATGGTAGATTTCATTCCTATTTTTGTTTTTTAATGGCATACATTGGTAGTTGCAATTTTTCAATATAAAAATTTGGGCGCATAGATAATATGTTAATCTTACGTGAAATATTAATTTTCTGCCGTATACCACGAAAATAAATTTATGATTCATAATAAAATAATGCTTTTATTTTTTATTTATTACTTTTATGAAATTACTTTTTAATTTATTCTCTTTTTAATTTTAGTGTTTGCAAACTTATTGAATGTAATTTTAATAATTGATTATCTTCTTAGCAAAACCGCAGTTTGGTTTTGGTAAATATGAATTTTGTTTTCACCTAATAGCAAATTTAAAAACAATATTTTCTCTGAATTACTTTCAAATGTAATTCCTTTATCAGAATTAAAAAAAAATTAAATTTATTTGAACTGACTTTAAACTAAAGTTTATAACTTATTTCACAATTTTAAATTAAGTAATGTAATCAGGCAGGTTTAGATCAAGAAATTAAAAAGAGAATTTTTATGAAAAATAAATCATTTATTTAAAATTAATTAGGCATATATATTTATTTCATAATGAGTAATAACTTCCTTTTAGCTCATATTAGGTCATTGTTTTTGTTTAAATTTTTCTCAAATAGTAAATGAGAATCTTTTATTTTGAACAGTATGGAATTTTTTAATTTTAAATTAAATAGTATTATTTTATATAATATGGAATTGTTTCATATTAAAATAATTCCAAACTAATTAAAATACGGAAAATCACGTGAAAGTTGCACCAATAAATTAAGTACAATAGATGAATAAAATTTTTGTGAAGATGAAGAATTAGTGTGAAAGATTTGAATCTGTTACATTTCAGGAATGATTCTGAACTGTGTTGAATAAGGACTAAAATTTTGTGAATACATTTTATGTATGCTATATACTTTTGTTTTCCTTTAATCATAAATTCCATGTATTGAAAATTATCCTTGTTTACTGACTTTGGTAAAATGCAAAGAAGGGCAAATTTTTCGCAAAGTTAGTATGTAATTTTCTTACACTTATAAATACGTATGCATAAATTGTGATTAAAAAAATGAAATGAATAAAATTTTTCCAATAAAACAGCATTTGGTACGATTATTCAGAAAAATGTAAAATGTTATTATATTAGATTATTCGAAAAACAAAATAAGCCAAAATGTATAAGATTAATGAAACTGTTTATGAGTATAGAATAGAATTACATAACAAAAGATTAAATATATCATTTGCTCCCTAAAAATTTGAGAAAAAGAAACGTCTAAGATTGCCACGTATTAGTTATTTTGAATTGCAATGCTTACATTTTGGATAACATTTAGAAATTTATTTTTCAAATACCAAGTGATTAAACTTTCATCTTTTATGAATTTAGATGAACACATAAATAATATTTTAAGTAGTTTATTCTAGAATTTAAAATTTTAAGTAACTTTCGATGACATAATATTTGTAGAGAAATACTATTTTCTTTTAAAGTAGAAAAACTTAAATTATTTAAGCTATTATTTATTTACTTATTTGTATAATTTCTTGTACCACATTTTAGTTATTTTATTGTCAATAAAATGACGAAAATATTGTATATGAAATTGTACAAATGAATTGTTTTCGTATATAATTAAAATTATAAAAGAAACAGTTTTCTACTTTATAAATAACATAACAATTTTATATTTAAAATTCAAAATTTGTATTTTATCAGAAACTTTGAGTTTCCATTATGAGTGGTAAAATATATTATAATTTTAGATTAAAAAATTTATGCCCAAGCCATTTTTTCTTGATGTTTGGAGACAAGTGCTTCTTACAAAATATATGAAATAAACTCTAATTTTCATAAATTATATGTTTGGAAAAAGTTTACCGAGCAGACAAAATATTAATTGCATCTCTCAGACCTTGAAATCCAAGTGTAAATTGGTACAAATATTTATTTAAAGTATTAATTACAGGAAAGCTCACTCTAGCGATATTTTAATTGAAACCAATTGTAGAAGTTACAGTGCATGCACATATTGGTTTTAGTTGGCTATTCCTAGAGCCCAGATCTAGCTAATTTCATACTGCAATTTATTTCTAAGGTAAAATTAATGACTTTGAAAAAAGAAAATTGCTATAATCTTTTCATGAAGTGATAATGTTATGACTATCATTGCTTTATGAGAGGTTTTTTGTCAAGATCAAGGAAAAAATAACGAGACACGTTGACAGTGTGGTTAAAATAAGTTTGTGTCAAAATTTAAAATTGGAGGTTCTCAAAGTTTAAAATTTACCAGTCATAGAAAACCATGTACAGTTAATTTAATATATATGATATAATCAGATTAATCTGTTGATATGTTGCTTAGTTTATGCAATGTTTTCAAAAGTATTTTTCACAAAATTTATTACTGTAAGAATAACACTCATGGCGTTTGTCAGGAAGAATATTTCAAGCTGTTTTGGTATTCATTTTTGGCTTTATGCTATGATACTGAATTGAGTTCTTAGTTGATACTTTAGTTGCTACCTTTTAAAAATTTTTTTAGAAATTTCTGAATTGTTCGAAAACCCATTCATTTTGTTGTATTACAGTAGAAACCTTATGCTATATTCTTGCATTAACTTAATATTTAACTTAACTTTTTATGATGTGAAACATTAGATCACTTACATTACCTAAATAAAGTTTCTACTGTAATACCTTTCTCTATACACATATCTTAACAATTTGATTTTTTCTATTTGCAGAGTATGACAAAATTAAAAAATAATATATATAATAAAATAATATATATAAATAATATAAATAATAGTAATAATTATATATATATATATATATATATATATATATATATATATATATATATATATATATATATATATACATACATATATATATATATATATATATATATATATATATATATATATATATATATATATATATATATATATATATATATATATATATATATATATATATATATATATATATATATATATATATATAATCTTTTTATTTTGTCTATTAATATGCAATTCGTTTGCATATGTAAATGAATATATCTGCTGTCCTCTTCTACACCACACCACACCTTCTGTACTGCAATATGGTATAGGAAATAGTACTAACATTAGGCATATGCAGATGCGACGAACTTTAGAGCTATCTATCTTTCAGAAAAATGTAATTTCGGATATCAAAGAAAGGGGTGATCTTTATGGAGCATTTTTAATGAATTAAGGACTCTACAAACAGCTGTGACTTTTTTAATTAAGGATTAGAATGTGAGTAGGGATTGTTGAAATGGGATTCGATTTAACAGACTCACTAAATTAAGAGAAATATAGAGTCAAATTAAGAGGTAGACCAAAGAACGCTGTAGAAATAAATTCTGTAAAACAGCAACAAACTGATATTATACATACTCTAGGAGTCCTAACAAGCTCTCAAGTTTGTTGTTTCTATAAATAACATCCATAAAAGTATGTTTGCTTGGTATATATGGTCTGTATGCCTCCCATGAATCTTTGATTAAAAAATCTATCACCACCGCTTAACTAAGTTGTTGCGAGTGGAAATTATTTCGTAGATAATTGGAAACGTTACCGTAGTTTAAGCTCTAGCAATCGAATGGCAAAGTATGGGAGAACAGGTTTATCAAGAATGAATTGGGCTGTAATATTGGTGGAGTTGGGATTATGTTTTTGGAGTGATTTTTGTTTCAACTCCTACTCGACAGTTCTAAAAGAAAATTTGCTTCTACGATGTGTCAATTTTAAGGGTTGGAATAATAATAACAAATAACAATAATTTGTAAAGCATATACAATACTATTCAGAATAACAGTAATTCAACATTGTCCTTGACGAATTGCGTCTTCCACAGATGATTGGTTTGCTGACTATAGAGTAAACCGATTGGACTACATACTCAGAGTCTAGTCTAGAACTCCTCTGAGACGAGTTGCCTCACCGGGATGCTGTAAAGCCTCTAAAATTAGTAAAAGAACTTACATACCTCCTACAACCGAGTTATAGAAAATAAATATTAATGTTCATCCTTCAAATATTTGTGGAAAGCGTTCGATATATATATAATAATATATATATATATATATATATATATATATATATATATATATATATATATATATATATATATATATATATATATATATATATATATATATATATATATATATATATATATATATATATATATATATATATATATATATATATATATGTATGTATATATATATACACGATATGACTTATGAAATATTTTTGTAAAAGAATAACTTAATATTCGTATTTATTATAAGCAGTTTAATAGTTTCTTAGTAGTTATGAAATCTTCCTTTTTTATATGATTTTTTTGTGGTATACTCAAGTAAAGCAATAAATATAAAACTATTTTATGTTCTTACGAAACATCATAAAATAACATTAAAACATAATTTTTTTAAAATGACCAGAATTTATTAAAAAAGTCATAAACGTTGTATATTACAAAAATTATAAATATTTTTGAGTTTTTGTAATATTTTATTCAAATTTTTCTCAGATAATTAATGTCATGAAATTATGACATATTGTCACAATAGTTGAAGCTAATTCTGCTCATTCTCTTGGAATTTATGGATACTCAATAGGTATTTTTAAAGTATAAAGAATAGTTCACTAATATTTGAAAAATCATTATTCTGAGAAAATATAAAAAATAAAATAAAAAACACTATGATTTATTGCATTAATAAGAGATATCAGATGTATGTTTTAAATACTGTATTTGAATTGTATTTTTTGATTAATATAGGATTCTAAGTATATCCTTAAAAACATTTTATGCTAACTTTTTTATTCAGAAGTTCAAATTTTTATCTGCTAATTTTTTTTAAACATTTCTGCAATATATAGAATAAATAAATTTTGCCATTTTGTACCTTATTTCTAAATAAGTGTGTGCTTTACTTTTAAAATTGCTTGAAATTGAATTTTCATACCCTCGAACATTTAGTTTATATTAAATTATTACTTTTTCATATGACACGTTATTTCAGGAAACTTTAATCCCTTTCAATTTGGTAAGTTTATCTTATTTATTAAAATGCAATTCCTGAAATTATCCTATTACTTAAATGTTACTTGATGTGTTTTAAAATTACTTTAAACTAAAGAAGATACCCTTTATGTGCTTATGAAACATCATAAAATAATATTAAAACATGATGTTTTTAAAATTACTAGAATTTATTAAAAAAGTCATAAGCGTTGTATATTACAAAAGTTATAAATATTTTTTAGTTTTTGTAATATTTTATTCAAATTTTCCTCAGATAATTAAAGTCATGAAATTATGACATGTTGTTACAATAATTGAAGCTAATTCTGCTTATTCTCATGGAATTCATAGATACTGAGTAGGTATTTTTAAAGTATAAAGAATAGTTCCCTAATATTTTTGAAAAATTATTATTCTGAGAAAATAAAAAACAAATTATAATTTATTGCATTAATAACAGATATCAGATATATGGTTTAAATACTGTATTTGAATTGTATTTTTTGATTAATATAGGATTCTAAGTATTTCCATAAAAACATTTTATGCTAATTTTTTTATTCAGAAATTCAAAGTTTTCTCTGCTTATTTTTTAAAAATATTTTTGCAATATATAGAATAAATATATTTTGCTATTATTTTTGCTTTTTGTAGATTATTTCTAAATGTGTGTGTGCTTTACTTTTAAAATTGCTTGAAATTGAATTTTTATAAGCTCGAATATTTAGTTTATATATTAAACTATTACTTTTTCATGTAACACGTTATTTCAGGAAACTTTAATCCCTTTCAATTTGGTAAGTTTATCTTATTTATTAAAATGCAATTCCTGAAATTATCCTATTTTTAATTGTTACTTGATGTTTTAAAATTACTTTAAACTAAAGGAGATACCTTTTTGCGCATGTATGATTTATTTACACAGTGATATTTTTGTACACTTCATGAATTTTTGTATACAAATAATATAAAAATAACTTATTTTACTAACATAAATTTATGCTGGTGTTATTCAAAGTATTTTATATAATGATTAACTTTGTTTGGAAATGAGTTCTTATTTTGAGTTGAATGTATAATTTATTGCTGCAATGAGGGTATTTAAAATGAATTTATTTTGTCCTTAATATAATTCTGATATCATATTAATTTAATATAGGTAATGTCTTTTAAGTGATTTATAAGACCTGAATTTTTCAATTAATTTTCAGCTTTCACGAATTACAAAATTTTCTATCGTATTAAATATAATTAGTTGAAAATTAAACTTTTTCTTATACTAAAAATCTTATTTAATCATGCACTTTAAGGATGAGGTTTTTAAAATGAGATGTTTAAAATGTCTGTGATAGATATAAATAATGATTTTATTGTTAGCATTACAGATTAATAGAATAAAAATTTCATAAATACTCGTGTTTTAATTTTCTTTTGCAAGTATTTCATTACAATCATTACTTTGCGGTTATTGGGATGTTCCTTTAATTGTAAATAAGAATCATAATGTGACATAAAACAAAAGAATTGTTATTTTTTATTCATATAAGACATCAATCTCAAATTGCAGAGAAAACAAGAACAATTTTCTCTACTAGTCACTGCTTCAATTAAGGTAGATAAAATCTCTTTGCGAGAGATTTGTTCCCAATGAAGTTTGTATTAGTGAAATAATATTGTTGAAACTTTTCATCTATGAATAAGTAACATTTTATTGAATTTAAATAAATTACTAATTTATGAAATTTCAGAAAACGTCAATAAAATGTATTTTATTAAACTAAAAATTATTACGTAAACAAATGCTCTAATTTAAAATTAACATTTAATAATTAAACATACTTAGATGATTGCTTTAATTTATATATTAGATGATTGCTTTAATTATATATATATACAGTTAGTTTATTATTATATAAACTAATATATTTTATATATAAACAATTAATAAAGTTGTTAAACATTTAAGTTTTCTTATTTTTAGAAAGAAGCAAATTTTATTTATTGGAGATAAAACATTAAAAATATGAAAATACAATCAATAAATTTAATTTTGAAATAAAAGCAAATTTAAAGTATGTCACAGTCATAATTATAGTAATTGTAATATGAATTATTAATATAGAGCAATTTTAAAAATAAGCAAAACAGGTGTCATCATTGAAACAAATATTAAAAATATTAACATTTTAATTCCATATTAATGAAATTTGTATTTTCATCGTTTCAGTTGGGTTTAATCCCTTTGAACAGGGTAATATTAATGATAAATTATTTTTGAACTTAGATTTAACTGTCTGTTAGTTTAAGTACTGTATCCAACATTGAATGGTGACACCGAGAAGAATTTGTAAAAATTATACAGATGATTAAAAGCGTTCTCAATTAAAGTGCAACGATTAAGGTCTTAAATCAACAAAACAAAATTCTGATCAATGATCAATTATACATCATTTCGTTACAAGCATCAGCAATTACCATAATTTGAAAGTCTTCAGTTATTTCTTAAAAATAATAGAAATATAATTTTAAATAACCCTCTTGCAGGAAAAATTAAATTGCAGAAAATTCTGAAATTCAATTCATCTAAAATATTCCTTTTTTACCATTAAAATGAAAACTGAGAATTATACAGAGAAGAAAAATGCCTCATCTTCTTATACGCTTCTGTCTCTCAGGTTTCTGTGAGATCTCCTGACATAATCATATACGATACAATTTTAAACAGAATTGATTGAGAAATATTTAAATATAATTACTAAAATATGTCAATCTTCGTTCTACTAATACCAATGAAAAAAATTAGAAGAGTTCTTGAGAAATACTTTAATAAATTGTCCGATTTTTATGAAAATGTACTTCAAAGTTTGGGACTCTGACATCAACAATTCAATGAATATTTTATGCAGTATGAATTATTGTATGGATATGTCTAACCTAAGCCACTTTACATTGTTCACATTAAAATTCCTTTAGATTTTTAATCCATGCTATTGGGAGATTCAGTGAATAACATTTACTTCAAATACTTTGTAGAATTTCATAGATATAGAATAACATTTTAATTTTTATCATAAATCATAGAGGTTTTAGCATTTTCTTTTTCTTTTGATAAGAATAGATAACTTTTGCTTATTTAATTATACAGATGTTCAGTTTTAGTCAATTCTTACAAACCATTCTTGGTGTTGCCATTCTAAATTGTTTAGCAATTTATGTGATATTATTGAATGTATTACCTTGTAGTATTGAATTTATATATGAATGTATTAATTTGAAATTACAATTATCACAAATCAAAAACAATATTTTTGTGCTTATAATTTCATGTATGTTATTTTATGCACGTGTTCTTTTATTTAAAATCATTTCTGCTAATTGTTTATGGGCATTATATGATAAAAAAGTACATAATGTTTAGCAAACTTGTGATACTTTTTAATTTTCTTTCATTTCTATGCCGAATTAAAAGTATAATGTATAAAATTATTTTTCAAATATCAAGAAAAATTTTGTCAGAATAAATAATACATTATAAAAAGTCTTAGGAAAGATGCTTGTTTAATTTAATTGATAAGTACAATTATAATCACAATTTTTAAAACATACGTAACTAAATGTTATTTTTTAAAATTTAATTTGTGATTTTATATATTTAAATATCAGAATTCTTTGAACTTTAATTTTAAATAATAAAAATAACTAAATGTATCTCATTACATAAATGTTTCAATTAGTAAGCGTAGGATAGTTTAACTTTTTACATATAAGTATTTGTGTTCCTGAGAAAAGTAATCTTGTAACACTCTTAGTCAAATTAGGAAATTGTAATTACGTAGTAATAGAAAACACTAGAAAAGATAGCCATGTAAAAATGATTGCAGATTATTTCATTTTGATTCGCATTCTTAAATAAAACAGATTTTAATAACTAATACTATAGGGCATTTTATTCATAAAAAGTATGAGTTTCTGCATAAGGCAAAACAATTTGTAATTCAAATAAAGAATATTCTCAAGTTATAAGTTTTAAAAATATTTTTATATAGTATATTATAGTTTAAATTCCTATATATCACTAAAAGCAGTATTTCTTGTAATGTTATTTTACAATCCATTTTGTTTTCATTTTTGATAAGAAAAACGGAACAAAATGTAGCTGTGTTTTTAAATTTACAAATCATTCGTGTCATTCGGGATTTAGACGTTATAAGAGAGACATATAAAAACTAATAAATTGTAAATAAAAAAATTGCTGAAAGTACTTTTTTTCATTCTTTAAAATGTTTTTAAAAGCTGTGATATTATCTATTAGAAAAATTCTACTATTAGCGTAATAATACATAATATTACAATGACAAACTAAAAGCAATGAAAAATCTAATTTTTAGTTTTATCTGTAAAATGTGATTTGAAATGGCAATGTAATAAGGTATATTTTGATCAAAATCAGAAACATTAATACTTTTACCAAATGCTTCTTTTTAATTTTTGGTACATATCCTACAGAATTTGTAAACAAAACTATAACTAAAAGCGTCCTAAAATTTGACCAACATTATATTTAGTTCAATCATTCATCACATTGCTTATCATAAATTAGAAATTAATATGAGGATATATATCTTTTCAAATTAATTTTTCATACGAATTATTCGTTTAAAATAAACTTTTATTGAAAGTGTTGTTTAAAAATATATAATTTGTATTCCAAAGCAATTGCGTTGTACAAATATATCATTATATTTATTAACAAATCTCATGTGCAGGAAAAAATTTATGGATTTATTATTTATATAATTGATGATAATTTTCAGAATTAAATCAGGAAATTTTTAATTGATATATATATTCAATATGTGTATTTAAAAATTTAGATAAATAAATTGATTTTCATGCATAAAATTTACAATCTTTCACAGTAAATTCATAAAAATATTATCAAACAATAAACTTTATTTTACAAAAATGTTTCAATTGAAATTAATAAAACATATGTGTCGTTTGATTTCATTTTAAAAGGAGCTGAAATGCGGATACATTGTCGTTATTATATAGCAACATAAATAACTTGATTTAAAAAATTAACTTTTTAATAAATAACACTTGTTTCCTTCAAATTGTATTTTCTTTTACTTTAATTAAAGGGAAATTAAAAATATTTAAGAAATCAGTAAATAGTATACTTAAATATGAATATAAAGTTGCATATTATAAATGTTTTGTACATACATAAATTGTTACATACTAAATATTTTTTTGTAAATTAATTAACTTATTTGTAAATGAAAAAATAGTCATAAAAAAAGAACAAATATTGTTATACCTAAAAAGTTATTCTTAAAAGTGATTTTTATGATAAGAAAATGGATACATACGATAAATGCGTAGAAAAATATATGAAAGATTGGTAAGTTTTAAGATTAGTTTATTGTAAGATTAGTTTTCAACTTTCCTCCTCCAAATTTTATTTTTTTGAGAATTTTATCATTGATTTTACTTTTTTAAGAAAAAATTCAAAATAAGCAAAAATAATAATTATTTTTATGGTTAAAATTTTCAACTAGTAATCATTATTTTATAATAAAATTATTTTAATAAAGTTATGAAGTTTAATAAGATCTAAAATAGTTTTTATATTGCAGTCCAAGAAATTGCAGGTTGGTATACTTTTGAAGATATTATAAGATATTATTAAATACTTATTTTTGACATAAAATAAGGTATTAAAATATTAAATGCATATATATATATATATATATATATATATATATATATATATATATATATATATATATATATATATATATATATATATATATATATATATATATATATACATATATATATATATATATATATATATATATATATATATATATATATATATATATATGTTGTTCTTGTTGTTGTTGCTTATGACAGTTGGACAAGCCAAGCTCGCTATCCCGTTTATTAGCTATGCGAATTTAAGTCAATAGGGAGCGTCTTTCGTTTTGGATCAGAGCACCACGAAGGTGAAAGTACGTCTTTGCTCTATTAAGGTGCCTCATAATTTTGAACCACGGTCAGGTGACGAGGGCACACCTGAGCTGGCACCCTCCTCTCCACATCCACGCCACACCAGCGGAAGTACTTTTGACGTCAGAGATTAACGGTGACACGTCCCCAACCCACGGAGTTCCCAGCAATCCAGTGAAGAGGAGTACACCGTGGTCACCCTCCACTGCCCACGGGAAATGATGCTTCACTTTGCTGAGCTTACGGGAAGCGGCGTGAAGCTACAGAGCCACTGGAAATCATATATATATATATATATATATATATATATATATATATATATATATATATATATATATATATATATATATATATATATATATATATATATATATATATATATATATATATATATATATATATATATATATATATATATAGTGTTTTTTATACAAGTGAATCAGTAAAATAACTGTATTACAATATTCAATAATTTAAAATTTTTTTATTCATATGAATTTGCGTAAAATAATAAATAAAAATCAAATTATTATTTTTATTAAATTTATTGAATAAATAAACATCATAATGTGCTAGTAGTTATCAAGATACCTGGTTTTTATCAAGATCTAAAGTTAAAATCTTATATGAATAACAAATTGTGGCTTTCGCAAGCGTATGTTAAATGATTTTTTAACTTATATTTAAACCAATTATATTTTTCTTTGATAAAAAAATTAAGTATTAATAACTATACAAATTCTACTAAGAAAGTTGTATTTATGTTACATAGTTTAACTAATAATACTTCCCCACGTTTTATTTTCTTATTTAATGAAGTAACGTCTTAATTTACTCACATAGGATTTTTTATTGTTATATTAAAGCACTTCATTTTTTTTAATCTAATATTATTACAAATTTTATAAGCTTTATCTAGTTGTCCAAAAATATAGCCTTTATCATTTTTAATTTCCTAAAATTCACAACAATCTCTATAATATATACTGTTTAAACCATTATATAACGTTAAACTAATGTAAGTAGTTAAAAGTTTGAATTTTCAATATTAATTTTAAAGTTAATTTTCAAATTAATTGTTCTTATATTTATAATAAAATTATAAATTTGATTGTTAAAGTACGTGATTTAATTTATTAGGATTGTAATTTTTTAAAATTAAAATTCATATAGATGTGTGAATTTTGTTCAACTATATAAAATAATATAATCAATTGATAAATTTATAATAACTAAAAATTTTTTGTAAAACAAACTGTAAGCAATTAAATAATATACTCTACAAAATACTATTGAACCAATAAACATTAGGCAAGATAATTTTGTTAGTTGAGTATTGCTTACAAAATGAAGCAATGCATAGTAATTAAATTATGAAGGATTGTCCAAACCTTAAGGACTCTTGCTTTATTTTAAAATTATATCATGGTTACATAATATTGTTATTTTAATTTTTGTCAAAAATTATAATTATCAATAAAATATAATTTTGTAAATATTTTAATATTTTCAAACAATTGCTTTTATTTTTAAGAAAAATAATTTTGGAATACATTAACTTGATAAAAAAACAGATATTAGATTTATAATATTAGCATTAACTTGATAAATAATATTAGTATTAATGCACAATATGAATTTATAATACTTGTCTTAAAATATTTATTACTCAATTAAATATTTAATTCTCAAAAATTTCAAAGATGACATTGAACATTTAAAAATAAAATGAAATAAGTTCGTTCCAAAATATATGACGGATCTATATAAACTTTTTAAAATTAAATTGAAAATAAAATATTTTATCGAAAATGTTTATGTTTCACAAATTTATTATAATTATGATTTAAAAATTTATTCTGCTTTTATAACATTTTTTACAGTAATAAATCCATTTAAAAATGCTTTTAAGAAAATAAACTCTTAATTATAAATAGTTTTTAAGTATATTTCTATCAATAAAGTAAATTAAATATTTGAAATAACTTTCAATTGAGTATTAAATATAAAAACTTTTAATATTAATAAATATTCAGTTTTTATTCATCAAGTAAACAATATATTCTCATAAATTATTATCGTTTTTTTCTTTCATTATTTAGGAATGAATCATAAGAAACATAAATATGATCGAGTGAAGTAAATCATTTCAAATATTGACGCTTTGAAAATTAACATTTACATTTTTTTCAGGAAATTTAGGACCTTTTGGTTTTGGATTCCCACCACGTAAGTCAATATGACTAATCAATAAGTGAAACTGAAGAAATATAATAATTTTAACCAATAAATCTTGATATCATATGATTGCAAAATGTGTATTAATGATATATGTATTTGTTAAAATGACTTTCTATGAGACACTAATTTTGAATTTTTCTCTTTATTTGTTGAAGTGTAAACTGCACCGTTATCTTATTATAGTGAAATGCCTATTTGCATGAAATTATTTAATTTTAAATCAATCTAAAGATTTTTTAAATAATTATCTGTTCCATTTTGTAGCAATGATGGGAATGCTCCCCCTCCTAACACAGGTAAATAATATTGATAGAATTAATGTTTTATATTTTATATATATATATATATATATATATATATATATATATATATATATATATATATATATATATATATATATATATATATATATATATATATATATATATATATATATATATATATATATATATATATATATATATATATATATATATATATATATATATATATATATATATATATATATATATATATATATATATATATACAGGGTTATCAAGAAATAAGTTTCCCACTTCAGAGGGCTGTAGAATACGTTCTATTTGTCCAAACGAGATAAAATTTGAACTACAGATAATTCAAATAATGCAGTTGACATTTATTTAAAAAAATAATAATACAAAATGTCGTCGATAGATGGCGCTGTAATTATAATGGTACTTATTTGCATATACTGAAAATATGAAATTCATTTGCTTTACAGCGCATGCCTATTAGCAATATCTTTGGCTAAAAAGAAGTCGGATTCTGAACGAGCATTAGTTACTTCTCTGCACATCATGTCTTCTTTGCAAGTAAAAGCGCTACTTGTAAAATTGTTCCACCAGAATCAGCAGAACTCCGTTGCAGTTGTAAAGGAATTTTGCCATATGAAGCAGATACGAAGAGGTTCAATGTCTCCATGTGCGTTACGCAATATGATGCAAAAATTTGAAAGAACTGGACAACTTGAAATTCTTCCCGCTAGAGGACGAAAGCCAATCCAGTCTTCTAGCGTCGAAAATGTGGCTACCGAGGTCGTTGAAGCCAGCAGTCAGTCGCCGGATGGTAGTGTGAGTGTTCCAGTTGTTTCCCGTGTATTGGATATGCCGTATTCCACTGTACGAAAAATCGTACGGCGGATTTTGCATTTTTATCCCTACAAAATCAAGCCTCTGCACTTGTTGCAGGACGGGGACTCAGAAGTTCGTAAGACTTTTGCACTTCAGTTCCTTGCTCGAATAGTGGTTGACGTCACTTGGCCATGGAATATTCTGTGGACTAATGAAGCCCACTTTCAACTTAATGGGCAAGTCAACACCCATAATTGTCGAATTTCGGCAGCGGAAAACCCTCGCGCTATCCAGGAAAAACCCTTGCATCCTGAAACAGTGTCAGTATGGTGTGGGTTTACGGCTAATTTTGTGATTGGATCGTATTTTTTTAAGAGATAACTGCAAATGGAATCAAAACCTGTTCGATCACAGGACAACGGTACCAAGATAGGCTGAGGGATTTTGTAATCCCACAACTTCAGCAGCGTGAATGCCTTCAGGACATCATTTTCATGCAGGATGGCGCACCTCTTCATTTTGATCGTCATGTAAAGCAACTGCTAAGACAGCATTTTACTGAGGCACGGGTTATCAGCCGTCATTTCCCTACGGCATGGCCTCCTCGTTCGCCGGAAATCAGCCCCTGCGACTTTTGGTTGTGTGGTTGTTTGAAGGACAATGTCTACTGTAACAGGCCAGCATCTGTACCAGATTCGAAGGACAGCATTCGGCGCCATCTCGTTGATATTCCGACAGACTCACTCCAGTCTGCTGTCGAAAATATGGTTTTGCGATTAGAGCACATTGTTGAAAATGAAGGGGGCATATTGAACAAATATAATGCTACTTTTTTTTATTATTATTTAACATTTATAAAGCATGTCAAATGTTTTTTATATGTATTACAGCGCTATCTATCGGCGAAAATTTGTTCTATTTTTTTTAAATAAATGTCAAGCGCATCATTTGAATTATCTGTAGTTCAAATTTTATCTCATTTGGACAAATAGAACGTATTCTACAGCCCTCTGAAGTGGGAAACTTATTTCTTGCTAACCCTGTATATATATATATATATATATATATATATATATATATATATATATATATATATATATATATATATATATATATATATATATATATATATATATATATATATATATATATATA
>JAJQOW010001395.1:40000-47500 GCA_037975125.1 Latrodectus hesperus | reverse complement strand
TGAATTTAAGAAAACATTTTGTAATGAATTTTGTTCTAGTAACAAAAAAAGTGTCAGCAAAAGTTATTTATTATATTCATTTTTTGTGAGCAGAAAAGGAAAAAATCATAGTGGGTTTGCATATACAAATAAAAAAGATGTTCAAACAGTATACAATGTGATCACCAGTTCTGTATAAGACAACAGATGTCTGACGAAAGTTTGCGTTGGGTTCCACTGCTGCAATGGTCAAGATTTGATTGACTTCGAACCTGTGTCATTTTGAGAGATCGAAAGATGAACATTTCAGAAATTTTAATGAAATTTGTGTTTTTCCTTTGAACTAATTTCACGAGTGTACCATGTTTCTAAAATATTAAAAAAAACCATCGAACTTTCGTCAATGATGTGCTTTACAAAAACTTTGTAACAAGGAGCAAGATTTAGCACTCCGCTGTCTTAAATAAAAGACTAACGAAAAGTATTAAAAGAGATAAAATTTGAAATAAATCCTTATATTATGTCAGATTTTGATTTTTTCATTCAACAAGTGAGAATGTGCAGAATTCAGTGGGCTTTTTTTAATATGAGCCTAAAAATCTACCATTGTTAAATTCCTTGCACAAATATAACCATTATTTGGACTTCGTAGAACCACCATTAGACTATTGTTTTTTTCCAACGGCGGGCACACTTGGGTGAAATCCTATGCCACAACAAGGCCAGTAACTGCTTCTCATTTGTCGTTACCCAGCGGGCACCTGTGAACCAAGTCACGGAGGCGAGTAGCGTTACCCGCGTCATACCACCACAAACCCGTTTATAGGTTGGCCACATTCATACAACAAATCAATTTATAAAACGTGATTCCTATTAGGGAGTCTAGGAATCAGTAGCTTACACATCAACAGTAGATATTTCGAACCATTGGAGCCTATGCGATTGTAATGAGGAGTTTATTTGGGGTATGTTGAATCTCTATTATATCTAGAGACTATTCAAATAAATGAAGGATAGGTATCTCTTTTCTAATAAAATTTACACCCATTTAAATTTGGCTGATCATAGCATACATGGCGATACCATATATTTTGAATGAAAAGTTTTTCCAAGATCATTTTTAGGAATTTAGGCTTTTCGATGGATCACATTCCCAGAAGTGAAGAAAAAACTGCAGTCTAGTGAACAGCATTATTTTATATCTTACATAACAAATTGTCATTAAAAGCTACACAATTACAATTCCCAACACTACAATGGGAATAACATTACCACGCAAAATGTGAGGCAATGCAAAATAGGGAAAATAAACGTCTAAGTTTTATATTCATTATAGATATTTCAGCAATATAATTTTTAATTTTTATACAAATTTAACTACTTAAAATAATTTTGGCTACCTATAATTTTAATCAGATTTTTTAATCCTCTTCAGATTTTATGAAATTCAGTGGCACACATACTTAATCAAACTGCAATCTTTGACTGTTTTATGCATGACTATTTGAATTATAATTACAATGTATTTACATTATGAACAGAGCTCCAGTGGCTCAGTAGCTTCACGCCGCTTCCCGGAAGCTCAGCAAAGTGAAGCATCATTTGCCGCCGGCAGTGGTTGGGAGGGTGACCACGGTGTACTCTCCTTCATTGGGTTGCTGGAACTCCGTGGGTTGGGGACGTGTCCACGTTAATATGTGACGTCCAAAGTCCTTCCGCTGGTGTGGCATGGATGTGGAGAGGAGGATGCCAGCTCAGGTGTGGCCTCGTCACCTGACCATGGTTCAAAATTACGAGTCACCTTAAAAGAGAAAAGTCTTACTTTCACCTTCGTTGTGCTCCGATCCAAACGAAAGACGCTCTCTATTGACTTAATTCGCACTGCCAAAGGCATAGCGAGCTTGGCTTGTCCTAGTGTCTTAAGCAACAACAACAACATAATCCAGAAAACGTGATGCAATGGATAGTAAAATTCACTTAAAAGACGTCACTAAAGAAAAAAACTTGCGAACGACTGACATAAGACATTAGTTTGATGATTATAAATAGAAATATTACAAAAGTTCATTGATAAGTGCACTGTAGATGATAAAACTTGATAACGATGTTCCATAAGTTAGTCACGGCTCTCCATAATTTCTTTAATTAGATTATTTTAAAATTTATTTTGTGTATATAGAAATATTTTGTGTATATATAAATATTATTTTGTGTATATAGAAATATAGAAAACATTATTTTCTATTGACAATATTTTCCTTAAATATACGAAGTAAATCTGCATAAATTCTATTCAGAAATCTAAAATTTCGTTCTTCAATTGTGTTTTGGCTTTTCAGCTCTTCATACTGAAATTCACCGCTTACGAAACAGAAATCACAGGGAATGTGATCAGGCGGCATAGAAGGTCTATTTGATAAAAATAATAACGGATTACCTATAAGTCTGAGAAAAGCCATGATAACTATTGAACTCTATCTCAAGAGTAAAAAAAAATGCACTGCCCTTCTTAAACGTTCCGTTGGTGTGACGTTGATGTGGGGGGAGGGAGGATACCAACTCAGTTGATACCTCGTCACCTGACCTTGGTTCAAATTACAAGGTGCTTCCTGATTTATAAGTATAATTATGGAATTTATATATACATTGTCGGAAGTTTAAAAAAATATTAACGTGACAAAATGCGAATAATCCTAGCTCTCTGCGTACTCTTTTAAATTGCTTAAATAGTTTTATAAATGTATTAATATCTTGATTGGAGCAGTTAAAGCCTTCAACAGCATTGATAAATTCAACATGAAGTGAAGGAATCTGTTGTTGTTGTCGTGTGCCAGCTAGGCTGGCAATATGGGGTGCGCTGCTCCACTTTTCCAACTGAACCATCTTTTGGTGTGGAGTCCGACTTCCTCTGTACACACATGCCATAGGGACCCGTTTATAGAGTTAGGCAATTATTCACACCTCATTCATACAAGGAAGGGACAAAGACAGGATAGATAGAGAGAGAAAGTACATCCATGCCCGAACCGGGATTCGAACCCAGGACCTCCTTGTCCGTAGTCAGGCCACAAGACAAGATGGTTGGCGAAGGAATCTGTGAAAAAGCGAATAGTGTAAATTTGAGAGAAAACAGTTTTCGAAACTCATCATGATGATATTAATTACATTTTGGTTAGCTCTTGCAAGACACTGAGAGAGTAACACAAAATGCATGATTCTGAAGCTAAAAATTTTAAAAGAAAAAAGTAATTTCCCTAAATCATTAAATCAAAGATAAAAAACAAAACAAAAATAATCTAAATATATATTATCATGTTTTTTGTAAAATAACAGATTAACATATAATAAACTAATGATACTACAAAAAACTATTTCCATCCGAATTCGCTTCAAAATTTATGCATTTTTTACTGCAAGTAAATAACATAATTTTTAATTTTTATAACTTACAAATATTGGTTAGTGTAAAAATCGAAAGTACACCTTGAGATAACATCCGGCCGGTACGACGGTAGGAAAAAAGGGTAGCGTATATATTGTGGAAGAGTACGACACAGATGTCGACTACGATAAATTTAAGCACCTATCTAGGTCTTATACTGGATACTAGATGACATTAATGTCAAACGTCGAAGCCATAAAAGACACACGTAGAATCACTACATCAATGTTAAACCTTCCAATTGACTTCAACTCTCCTTGCTTTCTTTAAAAAAATAAATTATTTATGTAGAAGCAAATAATCAGGCCCAAAATCCCTTATGGATATCAAGTTTGAGGTCAAGCTGCAACCTTCGATATAAACAGTAATCAAACTATTCAAAACAAAACTCTTAGGTCTATTACTAATGCCCCGTACTACGTCATTCTCCACAGATTATAGATGATTACATTCTCCACAGAGATCTCGACATATCCAACATTAAAGAATTCATTTTAACAATTATCCATAAAATTCTTCATATCCTTTAACAATAGTAACAACCTACTAATCTTCAGCCAAGCTGGAAACCTTCTGTAGTAATCTTCGAAGTTCTTGCAGAGATTCTACCTCCACTACTGATTTTCATGAGACTAAGTGAAATAACCTTATGGTGAAATTGTTCTTAAGGACATCACACTCTATAACTGCAATAGCTGTTTTGGCTTCTAAACTTAATTCTGACAGGATTATTATGCTTTTGGAGACACCAATCTCAGACCTCACGCTGGCTCTACACCCTGCAAAAGTTTCCCAGTTCCTTGTTCCCACCATCTTCGCAATAGCCGGTGCACTGTGGACGCGTCCGGGTGTCTGTAAGTTACGATTTGCTGTAAGGACCAACCTGCTTTTCTCAGTTCAACCATCATGCCCCTCGTAGAATAATATGCCTGCTGGAACTGACTCAGTCGGCGATGGCCTGACATTCTTCTTCTTCTGCAGATTGGGTTTGTATGTCATTGGCACCTCTGCTTTAATCAGCATTTTATACCATTAACTCCAAATCCAATGTTTCCTAGTTCCAGTTACTCGGGTCACCCACTTTATTAATATAGTCCGATAACCCTTTAATGGAATCTAGGTGTAACTCTCTAGTATGGATGATGCCTAAAGAAGTTAATCTAGGGAGGGCAAGAGCCTCGCATTCGTAAATGATATGTTTGGCCGTTTCCTCTTGCATATGACATTTCCTGCAGATAGGGTCTTGCTGAAACAGTCCCATTTTGTGGAGGTGTTTTCTGAAATAGTAGTGCCCAGTTATGAAGCCTACGATGAAACGTATCTTCTGCCTAGAGCCTCTTAGAATTTCAGAGGCAATCCTCGCTGATGATCCACAGATCATACTTTTAGCGTGGGTTTGACCAGGAGTGTTGAGCCAAGCTTCATACATCATTCGTCTCTCCCATCTAAGAACATTGATTTTTGCGGTCATCAAATTGATTCCACAAAAAGGTTCTGGACCAATGGGAACAAAAGAAGATCCTTGTTTAGCAAGCTCATCAGCCTTGGCCTGACATTATCTGCAGATAGGACTTTAGCTTGACGGATGGTGAAACCCATCAAATATAGCAATCTCCAAGAAGACTCAACATCCAAAAATTTGAAAATATTTAAATTGAAGTTTGCGTTCATTTGTTTTGTCTTTCTTTTCTTAACTATGTCCATTTTTCAATGGTATAAAATTGCTTTTAAGTTCAGGAAAGAATGGAATGACACGTAAGCAGTATTCAAAAGAAATTTATAGATGGGTTTGATGTTCTGCGTTCGCTTTGACCTATTCGAAAGATACTTATTGGCAGTTATAAAAGGCGGTTCTGTGAACATCTATCGCCAAGTATGCTAATCAAACTTATGAGCTGTGTTGAACGGAGTGCTAGTGCACAAACCATTCACTGCTAATTGTGTAGCTATCGATAATAAAGTATTATCAATTTATATGTTCAATTCAGCCGAAGTTCATATTGACATTTAAAATTCAATGTTTACTTTAATGTTTAGTTTTGCTGTACTTTTAAAAGAATGCACTTTAATCAGGATAAACATTTGTACAGCACTTTTCCTTTTTAAAAAGATTTTTAATTCTCTATTCCAACTTTTTAAAGTCCACAAAATTTGGTATAATTTGTTTTCCTAAAAAATATTTATTTTATCGCTGGCTTTATGACAAAAAATCAATTTATATGCAGTTTGCAAGTGCCCTGCTGTTAAAATATCGACATTCTGAATATGAAATTGATTGATCGATTCAAACATTCATTAAGGAAACGTCTCATCCAAATTAAAGCAGATTGAAATCCTACATTGATAAGTTTCCGAAAATTTAAAATTTATTTTCCTTAGATTTCTTTTTAACGGAATTAAGCCAATTCCGGAAAATTAAAAATAATAATAAATTTAAACGCATTTGAATTAAATATTTTTGAGAGAAAAGAGAATTATTTTAATACAAAATAATAAAATTAATATGCAATAACTTGTAATGTATGCTTAATCTCCTTCAGTTCTCAAGTCAATTATACACAAAACGAAAGAAATTTATAATAAGTGTTCATCCATATAAATTTTTTTAAATTTAATTTTCTGAAATTTATTTTATGAATAAGAAGATTATTTATTAACACAAAATAACTTCATTAGTTTGAGATAAACAGTACGTGTTACTTGGAAAATAAGCGATTCTGGTTTTCAATTGCAGCATAAGAAAACGCAAAGATAGTTTTGAACTATACAATATATTATGAAATTAGTCACGAAAAAAATTCTCTACTTCTTTATTTATTTTTGGTAATAATTTCTATCTTAAGATAAGAAAAAACTTTCGATCCTCGGGCTGGGCAAGGTTGACTCAGCCTTTCATCCCTTCAGTGGGACGATTAACTGAGTACCAAGCATGCTTGGGAACTAAACACTGGGGGTCTTACGTTAGGCTGACCACCTAACTGGGACATAATATCGCTTCGCAACCCAGGGCCTTCGGTCATGGAAACAGTTATGTTTACTATAGGCTTTGGCCCACATGGCCGAGCTGGCAGCCGAATGGTTAGCGCTCTTGCCTTCGGTTCAACAGTTCGTGGGTTCGAATCCCACCTTGGGCATGGATGTTTGTAGTGGTTCGGAATCCACTTTAAGCCGTAAGTCCCGGTCTAATTAGCCCTCGTGTGCAAAAAATGACCGTTGAGCGACAAACAAACCAACCAACCTATGGCCCACATGCGCTGTCGTGCCATGGAGTTTAGATTTATATATACACTACTGGCCATTAAAATTGCTACACCAGAAAAGCGGCACACTACACACGTAAAATTTGCATGACAGGTAGAACTTGCTGTGATATGCAAATGATTAGATTTTCAGGGCAATTATACAAAGCAGGCGACATCTACAATGTGTATAAAACCGGAGATTTGACAGCAGTTTTCTCATACTCAGTTTCCGTTTCAACGTTGTTTTCGGCAAAGAAAGTTGTTGTAATACCTCGTGTAAGAAGAAGAAATGCCTATCAGCACGTGTCTGACTTTGATCGTGGTAGGATTATAGCCTACCGGGATTGCGGTTTATCGTACCGCAATATTGCTGCTCGTCCCGGTCAAGACCCCATGACTGTTTGCAGAATATGGAATCCATGGGTTCAGGATAATCATACGGAACGTCATGCAGGATCTCAGTGACTCCCCATAGCAGAGAAGACAGACATCTTATCCGCATGGTCACAAGGGATCCTACAGCCACGTCACGAACCCTGAGTCGAGAAATGGAGTCATTTGCAAGGCAACAAGCTTCTGCTCGAACAGTTTGACGACGTTTGCAGCAGCATGGATTGTTTGCACGGTGACCATGGCTTCGGCTACCATTGACGCTGCGTCTCAGACAGGAGCGCCTTCAATGGTGTGATCAGCGACGAACCTGGACGCGGGAATGGCATCACGTTATCTTTACAGATAAATCTCGGTTCTGTATACAGGACCATGATGGCCGCATGCGTGTTTGGAGGTATCGTGGAGAACGCGCATTGCCAGCTTGTATCGCCATACTGGCCCATG
>JAJQOW010001395.1:0-37500 GCA_037975125.1 Latrodectus hesperus | reverse complement strand
TACATATATATATAAATATACATATATATACATATATATATATACATACATATATATATATATATATATATATATATATATATATATATATATATATATATATATATATATATATATATATATATATATATATATTGATTCCTACAAGTTGATTCCTACAAGTTCAAAATAGTGTTTAAAGAAATATTGAGTCAATCTTCATGGTGATATTGTGAAAGCTCTGAAAGTGATGACGCGCGATCGGGAAGAGTATGAATTCCAAAGTCAACGCTGTAAAATGTATATAGATTATATTGATTCAATTATATTGAAGTCGGGGTTGACTTTAGGGTGAAATAGATTTTTAACATTATATACTTTTGCTTATTAGTGCAACAATTGGGCAAGTTCTGCTGCATAAATAAATCATTATCATCTTAGAAAATTCCTTTTCTGGCAGGAAACAAAATTTGCATCATTAGGTGGAACTAATTAAGCAGTTATTATGAAAGACCCACCTCCGCGGTCAGTAGTAAGACGTAATCAAGACCATACGCTTCCGTTGGTGTTCTCCAAGTGTTATCAGAGCATATCATTTTCTTTCACACATACACATTTATCTATTAATCTCGTGTTATGAGTGTAATACCTCTGTAGATGAAGTTTGGCATCAACATCTTGGGAATTACGGCTTTGTAATTAATGTTCTGTTTAAGAAGATACCTCCTAACTGTAATTAAACTATGAGAAAACAAATGTTGATTAAGTCCTACAGTTAATTTTACTACAATTGTTTATTTTTTATCCATTACAATCTACTTCAGTAATCGTCTGTCTCTTTCATTAAGCTTCATTTTCTGTGTGCATTATTTTAATTTGCTGAGCTTGTCTGTCCTAACTGTGTGTATACTGCTTTCACTTTAGGCACTGAATCTATAGAAATGGCTTACAATTAGGATCCTTCAGTCAATATTGACGAACTCCTGAAGTTTTGCTACGTTTAAAATCTTAGAAATTCGGCATTTTACGTTTATGATAAAATTCTGAGATTTACAGAACTTCAATAAAGCTACCACATTCCACCAAAATATAAACATTTCTACTTTTAAAAAGATCTGATAAATATTATTATATGTTCCTTTTTACGAAGCGTGTTCAAAAATGTCAAGTTTTGATATTTGAATATCGTATATTGCTACAGTCTCGTTAATGTTTTATTAAAATTGTCAGACTACAATGAAAACAACTTATATGAAGTGTGCTCTTCAAATACAACTCTTTAATTCAGTGTTGAATTTTCATTATGGTTTATTTAAAATGCTCCTTTACATATAAGCTATCCAATATTTTGTTAAAAATGGCTTAAAATAAATCTTTAAATCAGATAAAATATTAAACTTGTTGTATATATATATAATAATTATAGTATTATTATATATACAACAAGTTATTGATATTTCATTTAGTATATTTATTATTTATAATAATCTTGGTGATTTTCGATTTGACAATATTGTCATAAGTAATGCTCAAAGGAATAAAAAGGAACCAAATTAATTTATAGATGAAACACTACTGGAAATACTGAATAAAAATATATTTGGTAAAGTTACTGGTTAAAACTAATGTATGAAATGTAAAAATTATTACTCTAGTGCAATTTTATGAAAAATTTCCTCCCTTTCTTTGAAGGTCCGGTCCGTCTGTTGCCTGACACAATATTTTTGACAAAGGGAACAGCAAATATGAAACACGTTTCAGCAGGAATTTTCTCACGAGTGTAACTCGACACTAGACTGAATGGCTACTACAGTAAAAGTCTTGAGATAAAAATACAAGGGTTTTAATTTTATTTTGGGATAATGAATTATACAATTTCACTAAGTTTCAATAACTACTGAAACTGATCTATTTATATCTCTTCTTGATAATTTAAGTAAAACCTGACTTTTCTGCTTCTTAGTACATTTAAATTCTTAAAACTTTCCATTAATAATATTTCAGCTATATGAAATTTTCCTTTTTTTGCGTATAATTATTTTACATTATTAGAATAAAAAAGAAGATTAAATTTTCACATTTTTATCATAAAAAGCTATCAAAAATATTAGTGAAATACTGCTTGTTAAATAAAATGATTTAATCTTTTATTTAACATTTATTTAACATTAATTAATGAGAAATTAAAAATAGCACGTCAAATAATATTTCAAAACACTGAAATTTCGACAAAAAACTTTTAAATTTTGAATTTTTGAATAATAATAATATTCAGAAGTATCCAGAGAAAAAATATTCATTTAAATTTTTTATATTTTTTTATATTGAGTAAAACATTTATTTGATTTGTTAATATTATTGTTATGACATTTTTAGAATATAACTTGACTTAGACAACCTGTATAACAATTGAGTCATAAAGGGCACTGTGAATCTTGGCATAATCACAAAATTAAATAGGTGTTTTTCACGAGATTACTCTTCTGTAATCTCCCTAAGTTAATAGATCCAAAAATTACCATATAAGATTAACACAAATAGTTTGGTTATTAACTTCATACTCAAATGTGAAAACCTCTCACATGCATTAAAGTGGAACTAACCAATCTAATATTTCAGAAGTTTTATATGAAAAAATTAAGATATTTTCATTATTTATACATTTAGAAGATTTGTAGTACAAAAGAATAGTATCACCAACTTTGAGCAAAGTATGAAATTTAAAAATGGAAAGGATTAAGAGAATGAAAACCGATAATCTAACTAATTTAGAAATAAAAATCGAAAGCATGGTTAAAAGAACACAATTTTTTAAATAAACTAAACCATGCAAAATTATTATTAATAAAGAAATATAAGAGTAAGAGTTTCGCTTAGGGCAAGCTCCTGCAGCTCTTCCTCATTTTTCATCAACAATCTCTACTCTTTTCCTAATCTGATTCCTTCCTGGAGCTTTTTTTTTAATTTTTTCCTGGGCATGACACAATAATTATGAAATGCAAAGTTTATTTCTCTGAATAAAATTGATATTATAATAAAACTAAGATGGAGAAATTTTCTGAAAAATTTTGTTTAGCTTTGAAATGATTTGGAGCCCCTCTGCAAGCTGCGCCCGTGCCATGATAGCCCCCTTGCTCCCCCCCGGCGCTACGCCTCTGATAACGAATTATTGTTGATTTCCGCCAGCTTTAGAGGCCTGGTATACTTAGCAAGAAGTCTGCTGCAGTTGTTGAAAACGGAAGATCAAGCGATTGCTACCCCAGTTGGAGAAACAATATAGATGTTAAATTTTAACACGTTTGCCCAAAATATTTATAATATAGGAAAAAATTTTTTCAAACTTGAATTGGTATGCCCAATTTCTTTCATTTAATTCCTTTAAAACTGAAGAACAAACAAATCAAAACTTGATAAAGATTTTGACAGATAATTTTTCTGTAAAAAATAATAAAAGTATATTAAAATGGGGAGTTTTAAAGCTAACTTTATTGGTTTAATAATAATATTCTAATAATTAGATACTTGAAGTGAGAGAAACATTCACATTTTTTTTACGCACATACATTTTTTTGTAATTTTTCCCCTTCAATGAAATATAAATGCTTAGATATACACATATCTAGAAATGCTAAATTCAATTAAAGAATATTGAAAAGAAAGTAACTTTATAAACATACTAGTTGAATTTGTTTTTTAGTCCAACTTTATAAAATAAAAATATGGAGCTAATTTTGATTAGAGCAAGCAAATGTTTTTAAATATTATTGATTAAATTAATAGATGTATTCAAAAATGTATTTTGGTAAGGATAAATTAATTATCAAGCAAAAAATTTTACCAAATTTCTACAATCATAATTTTAAATTAATGTTATTTGTTGTTAAAGCTATTTTTTACCACACAAAAAATTTTATCATACAAAAAAAATATTTTTTAAATTAGAACAATTTTATTGGAAATTTTTTATAGGATTGAGGGAGGCCTGTAGCCTTCCGGCCATGTACCTCGTTTTCTAATGAATTAGAGTCCTTGGATAGTCTTGGAATGGTGATTAACAAAAAAGAAATAAAAGATACAATAATGAATAATACAAAGATATTGAGGTAAGTGCTCCCACTGGATGCACTCTGCATGACTTGTGTTTTTTAAACTAAGTAATTGAGTAATCCTAGTAATAGACACTTAGATGATGACAGTAATTCTTGTTACGCACAAAATTCCGTTAAAATTATTTACAAAGGGAAAGATAAGGTGAATACACAGGATGATTACAATAATTTTTTGAAGCACGCGAAGTTCCGTTAAAATATTTACAAAGGAGTTACAAAGAAAAAACACAGGTTGATGACAATAGTTCTTGATAAACACAAAGTTCCGTTAGATTATTTACAACGGAAGACAAAGAAATTAGTATTTTTTTCCGTATTTGTTTAAGATTAAATAATATTGAGATATTTACAGGATGCACACAATTTATTTACAATATGGTTCTCACAGGATTTCATTTAAATGGAAATTTGATTTCCATTAATTATTATTATTATTATTCTTTCTTTTCCGTTTGGAATTATTTGAATAAATGGAGATATTGGTGAGAGGTTTTACTCTCAACACTGCTCTGGGCTATGGAAATGCATTAGGTCATAAGGACTGTAAAGTTCAATACCCTGAATCTCACTATTGTTGATTGTGTATATTTTATGGCAGAAATTAAATGAAAGAAATTTTAGGTAGCGGGCTATGGGCAGGATTTCCAAGTTCTCTCTTATTTGCTAATTTTTAAGTAAAACTCTGAGTTAATAATTAGTCTAAGTATTTTGCTTTGCTAGGCTTCTAAGACTTTGATATTTGAATCAGCTGCTCCTCCCCAGATTGGAGTAGCATAGGTTATTATAGGCCTGAGGTAGGCTTCATAGATTAGGAGTTCATTTGCTACCGTGAGTTTTGACTTGGGGGCTAGCAAGAGATAAAGGGTAGTTTTAACTGTTATGAATTTATTTTTGATTTTAGTAATATGAGCTTTCCATGTTAGTATCTTGTCAATAGTGAGTCCAAGGTAATCAACCCTACTAGCCCCAGGGAATTTCTCTTCCCACTAATTTGACTTTTTCACACGGTAACATCTTTCTTGTAAAAAGAACTGCTTGGGACTTGGTCGGGTTTACCTTTATTTTCTATTTAACAAGCAATTCTTTTACTACCTTAAGTTGTTCTGATAGGTGTTGGTGTAGTGTTTTGTGATTGCTATTTGTGGTTAAAATGGTAGTGTCATCCGCAAACAGGGAAAGCATATTATTAGGGTTCTGCGGAATATCATTGATGAAGGCATGAAATAGGAATGGGCCCAGCAGTGATCCCTGTGGGACGCCTTCTAAAATAAGCTTTTCCTGGGAGTAAATATTATCAAACCTTACGGTAAATTTTATATTAGATAGGTAGTTTCTTAATAGTTTCATCTGGAAGGGAGGAAATTGTAAGCAATTAATTTGAATAGTAAGCTTTGATACCAATCACGGTCAAAAGCTTTTTCTAAGTCAAGAAAAACTCCACCAGTAGATTTTTTTGTGGCGATACCTTTTACTATCTTCTCCACTACCCGGAGCAATTGGTGGGATGTGGATAGTTTCCTCCGAAAACCAAATTGCTGAGGAATTATGATTCTCATCTGAGCATCAAAATATAACCATTTATTCAGAATGAACTTTTTAGCTATTTTGGCCATCGTTGGCAGTAAGGATATTGGCCTGTAATTGGAGGGTAAATTTCTATTCTTTCCCTGTTTGTAGATCGGAATGATTACAGCCCTTTTCCAAAATATTGTGTGGAAAATGTTCAAAAAAAGTGGGAAAATGTTATTATGGCATTGATTATGTCAGTGAGTAGGCATACTGCACTAATCGGGATTTGCTTGATCACCTTGTTAGTTATAAGATCGTAGCCCGGACTCTTTTTGGGTTTTAGTTTTTGTTTCACCTCTTCCACCTCAGAGGCATGATTGCCTGGGTATCCTGGGGGGTAAATTATTGTGACGAATTAGGAATTCCCAGTTCATGGTTCAATTAGATAGCCCAACGTTTATTGTATAAAACATAACTAGTCATTTAAGTTCATAAAGGAGAATTCCATTTTAAGCCCTGAAAAAAAATGTACTCTTAGCAGATACACAAAAAAATAACTATTACAGTTTCGAATATAAATATTTGTATTTTTTACTTTTTTTATTATCAAATAAGTGTTTTATTGTACTTTAGTGTTTTCTATGTTCTCATTCATTTGGGAAAAATATTTCCTCAAAATGTATTCAGATTTTCTAATATCATTTTTGCTTTTTTTTTTAAATTTTAATTATTTTAGTGTCAATTATTTCTCTTACAGCAAATTACGTTTGGTTAACTTGAAAAAATATGACATTTTAATAACGTTTTCTGACAGATAAAGATAAAATAAATCAATAAAATTTATTATATGATTATTTTAAGTTTTCTTAAACCAATAATGATTCCTCTATAAGTATAAATATGAAATATCATAATTTACAAAACAGACATTTGGTGTTTTGGTCCCTTTTTATAATATATATGTAAGAGATATATCTCAAAACTGAAACACCATGCTTAGTTTTGCGGATGACACTATCATTCTGTCCACTGATTCTGACCACAATATTAGATACAATAAGTTAACTGAGCATATGACTAAAATTGAGGAATAACTCCGATTCTCGAAGATTAAAATCAACTGCTCAAAATCCCAAACAGCCCTATTCCCCAGGAAATTAATCAGCTGCAAAAAAAATAAAATTGATGGTGTAGAGATCTCCTGGCATCCCAGTGTTGTTTTTCTAGGGGCCACATTGGATGAATGTCTAACATGGAAGCATCATTTCATTAAAATAATAGCTAAATTCATCGCAGCTAAATTTATCCTCTGACCCTTATTAGCTACCAACTCTAAGCTTTCCTTAGGAAACAAACTCCTAATTTACAAAGCCTATCTTATGCCAATAATTACCTATGCTTCTCCAATTTGCAGAGGATGATGTGTGATACTAACTTAAAAATATTGGAAGCTCAGCTAAACAAGCTTCTATGAGTTATTTATAACTTGCAATATTATTTCAGAAATGAGCATATTTAGAGCCAATTTTGGATTGACTACCATCAACCACTACATAAAATTTTCGGCCTTCAATTTTTACAATATAACCCGTGGAAAATAAATAAATCTGAAGTAAAGGCAATTGAACCATACAAAATTTACGAACTAAAAAATTTCCATAGACAATAAGAACTAAGACTAAGTAATTTCCATAGATTTCGACTCAAACCAACTACCAGTATCAGAACAATTTAAATTAATAACAAACTTTTAAAAGTAAATTTTATACAACTAAAATTTTGCAGCTTATAGTTATATAAAAACGATAATATTATTAAATTAATAGATAGTATGGTTCTATTTGCCTTACTGAATTGCCAATATCTTAAATATCCAATTAATTTGACCTACACTTGAAAACCCATAGTTATCCGTTTTTTATATTCTATTATGTATCCATAATTTGTGCACATTATTTTTCTTGTATATATTAAGAATTAATAATAAATGAAAAAAATGTATGTGTTTATATCAGAATCATTGCATATAATGGAATATTTCAGTTCATTCTTTTTGCCTTGTCATATATTTATGAAGTGTATTATTGACTGAAAACTCTCGATTTAACACTGTGTGTGTGTGTGTGTGTGTGTGTGTATATGTATGTATGTATGTATGTATACATGCATGCATGCATGTATACATACATACATACATACATACATACACATATATATATATATATATATATATATATATATATATATATATATATATATATATATATATATATATATATATATATATATATAGCAATATGGATATAATCTTTACTATAAGTCTGTAATTAACTTTAGTAAAGATTATATCCATATTATAAGGTAAGGGAAAGCAAATTTTTGAATTGCGTTAATATTTATATACCTTATTAATTATAATTAAATATACATAATGTAAGTTCGTAAGTTCGTAAACAGATTCATTACCCTTACTATTCATTCTGTCATTATGTGAGTATATAAAACTTAGGTGCCTACTAACAGCTACAAAAAGAGATAGAAGGCCCTTAGGTAGGCACCACACTCATTATTATACTAACAGATGTCCGGTGGAGGGGTTGAAAGAAATCTTTTTTCTACTTCCAACACGTTTAAAACCAGTTTCTTGACTCGACGACTCCTGCACTCTCATTTTGTTGAGCTTCAGTGGTTCCCTTCTCATTGTGGTTCTGCAGAATAACTAGTCACAGAAAATTTATTCCATGTTAAACTCTTTTTAGAATTAACTTTAGAAAATTTCGATTCCAAATGTAATTTAAATTTGTTAACATCATACATAATTTTATTCTTCTTGAATGGAAAAACTACCATCACATTTTTTTCATGTTGAAACTTTGTGTGTATATATATATATATATATATATATATGATTCCTATATATGCGTATATAATATATAATTCTTATACGAGAGAAATTTTTCAAAATGAACAGATTTATTAAAATTTTGTTCACTTTAAAAAGTTTCTTTGTAGTTCTGAAATAACTCAAATTGCAATTGTTTAAATTCCTTTTCAGACCATAAAGTAAATAAATAGGGACAACTTCAAGCACTTATCTGTAGAGTGAATATTATTTAGCGAAATTATATTCCATCTATTTAGTTACAGTTTCAAATCGTACTGTAGTATATATTGTTTATAAAATCTGATTTCTGTTTAGAATGTTTGTATTTTATATGCTTAGATAATGTATAAGAAAGTAACCTATATACTTATCGTATTTTTACACTTCTGAAATAATACTTAACTAGGACTCATTTTTATAAACAGTTTAAATTCATTATAATTCCATTAAATGTATTGTGGTTTCTTCACTAAAAAAAGGAAGTGGTGGTAATTTAAATAAACTTATTTATTTCGAGAAAAATTATTCTTTTTATTAATTAACACTTCATATTGTTTTATTTTACATGTTTCTTGTAAATAAATTGAGTACACACTGTCTATACTGAACAAAATAAACAATTTAAGTTTAAAAAGTTATAAAGTTTTTAAATGTAGTCAATAAATAATTGCTACAAAATTTTATAGCAAATTTAACAAAAATTGAAATACCATAATAAATAACTCTATAAGTTCTTATTATTGCTAATACGTGTATAGTTTTGTAATATACATGTAAAATATTAAATAATTAAACAAATATTAATAATTTTTCAACCGCTTTTTAAATTTTTATGTTACAAATTTGGAGTCAAATAATGAAAAGATTTCTTAAAGCTTCATTCAGAGAAATAGTATTTTTACAGTCAATCAGAGAAAACAATAGTTTGTCTGTGGTTGGTAAGGGTGCATATCTGAAAAAAACCAAGGTTAAAATCTTATCACATATTGCTTTGCAAGAAACGTACTTATTGTCAACGCAAAGTTTATAGAATTGTTTTTAATAATAACCTAATGCCACATGTCTCAGCTGTTTAATGGTTGTTATTACAATATCACAGATAATAACATTAAGACATAATAGCACTGAGGCTATTGTATTCTTTTCAATGATGTATTTCAAATAAACCCAGTTTTATGTGAAAATATATTAGTGCTGATTTTAAATGTATTTCATACACTTACAGACTATTAGTTTATTTCATTTTCCCGTTCATAATTTTCATCTGCATTTTGATTTTCGTTAATATTTTTTAAAAAAATTCCCTCTAAGCTGGTTTTGTGATAATATTTTTTTCTATGGACAGAACTCTTAGCAAAAAAATATTACATAAAATAATATTCCGTTGGTTGGTTTAGATTTGTGGCACAAGTTCCAAATTGAACAAGCTGACCGAAACTTAAGTTTTAGGTGCGTGCCTTTATTTTCCACAAACCAAATAACATTAAATTATTCTTAAATAGATCTTACCACATATCATTTAAATTTTTTAAAAAAGATCAGTTAATACATACTGTTAAATTAATAAATATTATATGGTTTGCGTACAATATTTAAAATTAGATAAAATGCTTAAAGCCTATTGCTTTTAAGCACGCACAAAGATTGAAATGGCTGGGCTCCCGTAGCAAATGTTCTAATGTTAAAATATGCAGCGGTATTGATTAAAATCTGGATAGATGAGTAAAATTTGATGCACTGTATATGTTCTACAACAAGAATTAACAAACTTTATAATAGGTGTTAATAGGTGAAACGCGTATGACCGATACGAAGACGAGCCAGTTGGATATGTGCGATTGGCAGAGAAGAAATAAAGGGATGATTGAATGAAAGATGGAATAGATTTTGTTGCAGACTTGCCGTTACGGAACTGTATGAGATATTTTATTCTATTTCTTACATCATAGATGGAGGAACTGAAGACAAAATTGAAGCAAATTCAGACTTAGTGGTCACATTAGTCTTCTCATTTTCTCATCTATTCATATATATATATATATATATATATATATATATATATATATATATATATATATATATATATATATATATATATATATATATATATATATATATATATCAAAAATCTTGAACACAACCGAATGACAACAAAAGATAGAATTTCTCAAAACTTCTAAAGTAATCTTACTGTCTGAAAATATGCACGTGATATAGCCTTAGCCTCAGCAATGAAGATGAAGTAGGGCTTGTCGAGATGTTACATTAAAGAAATATTATTAAGTAAAACACCACAGCCAAAATGTCCAGCATTTTTAGATCCATCTATGAAGACAGGAATGTGCATAGCATGCGGATAGCGTTGAAATGCATAAAACTGTTGAAAAATAGCAGAAGTTCTGCCTCTGACTTCGTATAATCTTCAAAGGAATTGATTATAATAATGCGTACATTATACCAAGCTGGGTGTGCGAATATACACAAGCTGTAGACTCATCACATAGATGAGACAGCAAAAGCTAAGATTTAATACGAGTGAGAAAAGGTTGAATGCTGCATGATCTTGCTTTCGATAATCTCTTAAGAGCAGAATTATGAACAATAAAACGTACGAGATGATGAGGTGGGGATATAATTTTTGAATAAAAACTTAGAGACAGCTGCATCTGCTGCAGGTCTAATGGTAACTGAGGGCAGAATACATATATACTCTTGATGGATAATATGTGATGAGTAACCACAGCGTAACTTAAAGTAAAGTGGTGTACTGTGCCCAGTCTGCTTAAGACGGAAGATATAGTCGATATATTAAGAACACAGCCATAATCAATGGGAGTTAGCATTAATGACTGTTACATTCAAATAAGATTTGCGATCTGCAATCCAAAATGTAATCGATATTACCCTACGGATATTAAAAGTAATCGCTAACAATTCTTTGACAAATGTAAAATTTGAGGAAGGAAAGTTAATCTTCTATCGAAAATCACTCCAAGGAATTTTATGTGTTAGATCACAGGGATAAGTCTTCTGTTTAAGAGAATTTAAAGATCATGATAGATGCTAGTTTTCCTGCAGAAATGAACACAGCAACTCTTGCTAATAAGTAGACCAAAACCATTCTACGCACATCATGTAACAAAATTATTTACTGCTTATTCAATTGCATTTCACTTAAATTCATGTTTGATCTAAGAAATTCAAATTAGCCGACAAGAAATTTACAAGTCTTCAGCATGTAAACTGCAGTGACCAGAAGATGGTAATTGTTGAAAGAGGCTATTGAAGAAAAGATTAAAAAGGGTCATGCTTAAAACACTGCCTTGAGGATCACCTTCAGCTTGGTTAAAGTTTTGGGAAATGAACCTCCTATATTGCCTCTAAATACACGGGAGCAAGGAAATTTCGTATAAATATTGGAAGATAAACTAGGAAACCAAAATTATGCATTGTACGAAGAATCACATATCTCCATTTATTGTCATATGCTTAATCTATGTCGAAGAAGATTGTGTCAGATGGTATCTCGTAATGAAAGCATTTCGAATTTGGAATTCCGCTGAATCAATGATATTATCCACAATAAATCATCGCTTACGAAAGCCACTTTGGTGAACAGGGGTACACTCATTCTTTTCTAAGACATATATGAGTCTAGCAATGGCCATACATGCGCAAGAAGGCTTTGCACAAGCAACTCATAAAAACAATATGACTATAACTCAGAGGAATCTTTTCTAATCTTCAAAATTGGAATCACTATAATATCCCTCCATAGTTTAGGATAAGCGTGATTCACACACATTATATTAAAAAACAACAGTATATTTAATAAAGAATCTTGATGTAAGTGACGCATCATTTCAAGAGATTAATTCCGATTCTGGGCTGTGGTGTCATTTGCCGAACATAAGGTGGTTTCAATTCTGACAATCTGAACTCACAATTGTATTTTATATTATGTCGCTCAGTGAATCTTAGGGACTTTCGCTTCGCAATTCTTTTAGTCTTTAAAAAATGAGTCTAAAAGAATCAGAGTTGGACACACTTGCAAATGTTTCTCAGATAACGCTGTCAATATATACTAATAAGGAACTTTTCAGCATATTCAGTTTTTAAAACCGGAATGAAATAAATCTGATAAATGCCATTGTCTGTTTTCCCTTTCCCACCACAGCTGTTTTCTGGATGTCACACAATGAGATAATTGAAGACACATAACGAATTCAAAATTCCCTTATTTTGTGGTGTCTTATTCTACTAGCTAGAGTTTCGGCTTTTGTAAAGGGTATAGGATTCTCCGTAACAGTTAATATAATTTTTTGAGGAAATCAAGGCATGTAAAATTTCTTAATATATTCAAACTTAATTTCCCTCAAACGAGTCCGAAACTTGTGAAAGTGGCTGCTACGCTTCATTCTTTATGTTAATTCTTATTTAAATAAATTTGTAGATATAATAATTAACAAAATCATTTTGATGGATTTTCCTCAATATTTGCATTTTTGTCAAAAATTATTTAAAAAATAAACTACGTTTACCCAATTTTCACGCCAGGAAAATAAATTGTTTTTTATGTCATAAATTTAGCTTGCTTGTTATAGAATTTTAGTTTTCAAATATCTTCGCCATTGATATGTAATTAAAGTAATGGTATTATTGCAGTATTGTTATTATTTATACTTCTCTTATTCATTCAATTTAAATATCTATTCTTCGAAAGTTTACTTCTTTCTTTAAACATGTAATATTTTACATGCAGACAATTTCAAATTTGCTGATATGATCCACTTAATATGGTACATTGATGCACAAGTAAGAAAAATTTATAAAAACCACACACTAAAATATAGTTTTAAAATCATTTCTCATTAAGAGTTTTGAAAATTGAGACTGCTGTTAAAAAAATTTGAACTGCAACTCCTGGATGATATTTAATTAGATTTAGGGCAATGAATGTATTTTATAATGTTAAGGAAAACATTTTCTTTAAATTTTCATATTATATATATATATATATATATATATATATATATATATATATATATATATATATATATATATATATATATATATAAAAACTTACTTCTAAAGCTCATAAGAAGCTCTTGTTAACCGATAATATTAATATAAGAATGAAACAAATATTGAGATACAATCTTATTTGTATTAAGTTCTCAATTTTAACTGCAGTAAAACTTAAAACTTTTTTCAGATTTAGTTCAAATCTATATTAAAATAGCTGATTTTCTTTATTTATATAACTTGAATTGCATTATTAATATTAAATGAATAATATTGGTATTTATTTCACTGAAGAAAACTAATGTATTGTTTCAAATTTAGCACCAAAATACCCAGTTTATGATCTGTTCTACAGAGCATCAAATTGTGTTATTAACAGAATACAGTTTTTTTAATAAACGGTAATTTTCATATAGATTTCATTTCTCTTCTTAAATAATTTTGATGATTTCAATATGATAACCAGTTTTTATTTATTACTTAAACATCTGATTTTATTATGATTGTTGAATCATGTTTTAACAAAATTTGAGTAAAATCTGAGCTTAAATTGAAAAAAACTGCAACATACTGTATTAAATGCTAATTATAATAGTATTTAATATTCAATACAGTAAATATTATTTACCTCAAAAAATTAATTTTTCAAGTATATTTTATAATTTTTTATAACTTAATTAGTGACTGTAAATACACACTGAAGAATTAAAAAATTATCATTTCAAATTGAATTAACAAATTTTTTCTGTCCTCTTTATAACTTTATAATGGAAAATAATTTATTATGTAATAATGAAACGTAACTTTTTTTCGAATTTATAAATAAAATATATTTATATTAACGCTGGAGGAAATGATATTTTATCACACTTTCAATGTTTACTGTTTTTGTCATTTTAATTATTTATTGTTTTTCCTTATGTTTCATTGTTTATTAATACTTAAAATTTATTGATATTTCATTCTGCTGCCATTACTAAACGAAAATACATAAGCGGAAGTTAAAGAGAGAAAATAAATACTGAAAATAATTTATAACTATGGACATTGCCATCTTTACAAAAATTTCCAAGCATTTACATTTGAATATCTATTTAAATTTCTTTTTACATATTTTATTCTAACTAAATAGAAGGAAATGCATTCTTTTCATTCTGCCTCAAAACAAACCTTCCTGAAACTTCCCTTCTTACAAGATTTTCTATACGCCATGTGGTTTTGAAAGTGTCTGAATTTTCACACTGCTTCCTCAGTGATTTGTGATTACTCACTTACAGGAAGTAATCAAGGAATATCATATCTCCTTTTTCTCTCCGCAGAGATTTAAAATATACAAAATCTGAGAATTTCATAGGTTAAAATTTTTGGATTGCATAAACATGGAAAATTTTTTATCGTATCTGGGAACAATTATTTATCGTTAATTTTGTGTATTTGTCCCGAAAATTACCTTAATAAAATAGGTATGGGAAAGTACTCCCAGAAATAAACTATACTTTCTTTACCCTAACTGATGAATATGGTTTGGAAATTAAATCGGGGAAAGACGATTGAAATAATGAAAATTTGAGAAACAAATGAACAAAATGATAATTTTTGTCAATCATATCTTGCTATTTAGAAGAATTAATAGAGAATAATGGTGTCATAAGAAATTAACTTTGAAATATGGATATTATAAAAATAAATTCAAGTGCCATTGTTAAAAATGAACATATGGGTATCTATACTTAAGTATTCAAATTTAAATTAAATACTGACTCGTCACAGTAAAATATATAAAAAAGGGATCAAATCATTTAATAGAAATAAAATTAAAATCGGTTGTAGTAATAATTCCAAATGGAATCCAAACTACTGAACCGCACATGTATATTAAGATACAGATTTCTTTCTTCAAGATTTCAATATGAATAAATTTATTGTATTTACTGATTGTGTACATAAAAATAACAATCAGTTAAATGTAAGAGGTCTTGAACACAAAAAAATATTTAATTAATTGTTCATTCTTTAAATATTCAGTTGAAATCAATTGAATGAAGTTTCAGTTTAATTAAATTTCTTGTTTAGTTTTACTACATTCTAATGAGGTTCTCGATAGCCTGTGTCTATATGTGATGCCCTCCTTAGCCTGTGTGTATGGGATGTCCTTCATTTCTGGTATGTACATGATCTACTTTGAGATAAGAAATTTCGATGCATTAAATAAAAAATTAATTTTTTTATTTATAATTCATGGGAATGATAAGTATACAGTAAAATGTTTTCATAAGATTTTATAATAAGAAAGTAAGTAATAATATTTGTTGAAAATACAGATTTCTGAACAAATATAATTAAAAACCTTTCTAAAAACTTTCATTTAACATTAATTTTAATTTATTAATAATTTATGTATAAATAGATTATGTTAATGAAAAAGCAGGAAAATATAAATCTATTTACATTTCATTTTTAAAAATGTAATTAGAACAAAACATAACACAGTGATTAATTTTAAAGTGTAAATTAAAAAATGTATATCTAAATAAGCAAAATTAAAATTATGCTTCTTATTATATCATTAGAAATTTTATCAAATGAAAAAAAATTTTAAAATAAAAAAAAATTCAATACTTATAAGTAAAAAAAATATAATTAGCATTTAAAATATTTCTTACATTTAATAAAATTAAATTTATATTAAATGAAAAAATATATTTGACTATTTCTTAAAGAAATTCCTTTAATTCTCAAGAAGTTTGCTAATCTTTAAAAACAAGTTAAATTTTTAGGTAATTAAGTTTACTAAAAAATTTATTTATATATATATATATATATATATATATATATATATATATATATATATATATACTATTTTAATTTTTTTATAAAAACGTAATACTTAAACTTATCTAATGTTGTACCGAAGAATTAAACATGAGTTTTCATGAAATTATATCACAATGAACAATATTATTAGAAAATGGTTTGACATACACAACGCACATTTTTTCTGTTATCTGAAGACACACTCAACACCCGGATTTTACCTAACCACCGAGGAGGTCACATTTTACAAGATGCACACTTTTGATACACACATACACAAGTTTAATGCACAAGGTATAAATCGGGGACACTTTTAAATGACAACGAAAATGATAATTAAATATAAATATTGAATTTAGACTTAAAATAAGCAAAATCAAATAGAGAGATTTCTTAAATTTCAACAAAAATTAAAATTCGAGCTATAATTATGCAATTTCTACACAAAAGAAGCTAAATCAAAGTGCTTTTAGAAGGTGTGTATGCACACTATTAGTCCCCCGTTTAAACCTCTTGCTAACAACACTTTTCAACATTTAGTAATTCTTTTGAAAGATTTGAAAGTAAAAATGATAGTTACTAATTCTCATTTTAACAGATGTCGTATAACCTGTGTCATTATTTGATCATTTAAAATTTTTCTTAAACGGCAGAAAGCTATGTTAACATAGCAAAGGCCTTAGAAACATTAATAGCTATTAAGTAATTTTTATACAACTTTTTAGCTCGCTTTTTTTTACTGTTTCCGTTACTTCCGTTAAAATTGAAATCATTTTTCTGTGATTCTTTTAATCGTTTACCCCCAAGAGAAGACCTAAAATTTCTTTTCCTTTATTATTCACCATCTGTACTTCAAAACAAATTTATTGAAAATATGATACTTAAAATTTCACTTGAGCAACTTTTACAATAACCTACAGTGAGTTACAGAAAAATTCAAAGAAAAATTTCATTTCCAAACTACTTTTTTAATAATAAAAAAATAAAATAGTTTCCCGATGTTTGATCAAAATTTAAGAGTCGATTCGATTTAAAAAAATTAAAATATTAATTTTTATAAACATGGATTACTGAAGATTGTCCTGTTTGATATTGAGGTGAAAATGAAACTTTGTTAAGCATTGTTGACATTGCACATGCCAGTAGAACTTTAAGATAACTTTTCGTTATTTATGAGAAAGAATGAGCATCCCCCTATTATAAAATAGTTGGGTCTCGTTTCCCAATATGAGTTAAGAGTAACTAACAAATTGAAAGAAAAGCTTTATGAAAAATGAAAACTGAGAAAGCCTAGAACGCTTATGAATGTATCCACAGGACTGGTTCATGCTTTTTTTAAACAATATAACCACGTACTTCTAATGGGTACATTTTACAAACACAAAGAATTGAAAAAGAGTAACCTCGGGTGGTGCCATCTATCGGAGGAATTTAGGAAAAATCGTACTTTCATCAATGTTGTGCCTTGGTTAAATGAAAGATGCCACCTACTGACTTCAATTCACATAGCCAACGAATTTGCGAATACAGCGAATTTGATTGTCCAAGTCCCATAAGTAACATAAGCACAGTATTGCTGACTTAAGCATTAAACTGAAAATCACTTTTAGCTCCAACGGATAAATATCTTTCGGAGTTTTGTTGGTAACTTTATGATCTCATTTAGCTCTCACTAATATTTCTTTACAGAAAGTTATGGATTTTAAAATGGATTTTCAATCATTTCAAAATGTAAACTTGATTTGGGAGTGGTAGCCACGAAGAATATGTTAGGTTGTTTTGATTTTTTAGTGCAAGGCCCAAAATGAAGCAAACTCTCTCTGCGTAAAAACTTATATAAACTTTGAAAAGAAATTGTCATAAATAAATAATTGAAATATGGCGGTTGTCTTTTACTCACGAATTAATTTGTAAAGCATCTAGGATCAAATCTTTACAGTTTTGAGAGTGAGAATGTTTAACAAAAAGATAATAAGCAGATTTGTTGGAAGTTTCATTTATTTATGGACTCAATATCTAACTGTTTGAATTGTTTGGCTTAGAAGGAAAAAGTAGGTTTTAGCATGTGACATATTTCTCATTTCATGCATTGCTTTCATGTTTGCAAATGTTCTTAGGTAAGACTGTCAATGGTTCTAAATGTGTAAACAGTTTAAAATGTATTATTAAATAAATGTAAGTAAAAAATTTAAAAAGAAAATAACACATGCTTATGGTTACAAACATTTATTAACAATCAATGAACTACAATGAATTGCATGGCAATTGTTATAATAAATAAAATACACTGCAAGCTACTTTGGCTTGGAATATAAACATAAAAATACAAATCAATGAACTACATGACAATTGTTATAATAAATAAAATACACTGCAAGCTACTTTGGCTTGGAATATAAACATAAAAATACAAATCAATGAACTACATGACAATTGTTATAATAAATAAAATACACTGCAAGCTACTTTGGCTTGGAATATAAACATAAAAAATACAAATCAATGAACTACAAGACAATTGTTATAATAAACAAAATACACTGCAAGCTAATTTGGCTTGGTAAACTAAAAAAAAATACAAATCATAAATTTGAATATCAAGCAGTACTTAGTACTAAATTATAAAATATAGCAAAATAATTACATAAATCACAATTCTGAGTGAATATATATAAATAAAACATTGGTTATTGTTCAAAACAAAGGATATTTAAAGAAAAATAAGAATTACAATATAACAAAAGTATGTGTGCATAGTAGAAAAGTTTAGTTACATTTTTTAAACCAATTAAGCCAATTGATGATATAAATGAACAAATAGAACATAAAATTAACGAGCTGCGTTTAAACAAAAATATAAATTAAAATGGAAGTTCTCACTGAGAACTTCAAATAAAGGAATTATCTTTAATGTTTGACATAAAAAAACTATCAAGCAAGTTTTTAAAACAACCACCACCAAGCAAATATTCATAAAAGCCTCCACCAAACATGTTTTCTAAAGACACTCCTCCACCCGTTTTCTAAAGACGCTCCTCCACCCGTTTTCTAAAGACGCTCCTCCACCCGTTTTCTAAAGGCACTCCTCCACACGTTTTCTAAAGGCACTCCTCCACACGTTTTCTAAAGGCACTCCTCCACACGTTTTCTAAAGACGCTCCTCCACACGTTTTCTAAAGACGCTCCTCCACACGTTTTCTAAAGACGCTCCTCCACACGTTTTCTAAGCAGCCTCCAGCATACATAGATTCAAAGAAATAGTCACCTCCAGCATACATAGATTCAAAGAAATAGTCACCTCCAGCATACATAGATTCAAAGAAATAGTCACCTCCAGCATACATAGATTCAAAGAAATAGTCACCTCCAGCATACATAGATTCAAAGAAATAGTCACCTCCAGCATACATAGATTCAAAGAAATAGTCACCTCCAGCATACATAGATTCAAAGAAATAGTCACCTCCAGCATACATAGATTCAAAGAAATAGTCACCTCCAGCATACATAGATTCAAAGAAATAGTCACCTCCAGCATACATAGATTCAAAGAAATAGTCACCTCCAGCATACATAGATTCAAAGAAATAGTCGCCTCCACACATATATTCAAAGAAATAGTCGCCTCCATACATAGATTCAAAGAAATAGTCGCCTTCATACATAGTTTGGTTTGCTTGACGCTCAACGGTCATTTTTTGCGCACGAGGGCTAATTAGACCGGGACCTACGGTTAAAAGTGGATTCCGAACCACTACAAACATCCATACCCAAGGTGGGATTCGAACCCACGAACTGTTGAACCGAAGGCAAGAGCGCTAACCATTCGCCTTCATACATAGATTCAAAGAAATAGTCGCCTCAATACATAAGATTCAAAGAAATAGTCACTTCCATACATAATACCAGTAAGAATAAGTCCAAAGAAGTACTTGAAATAATACTTAGTTCTTTTATACGAAAAATATAATTGCAATTGGTTCAACAAGATTTGAATAAACCTCCCCTAAATTAATCACATGACCACCTCCTTTTAAAAATACATTATGTAATATCTCCTTAAAAATAAGAATCAGTTATTTATGAAAGAAATTTAGCAATTAGATCATTACCCAAATACATAAAACCAATATGATTAACAAGAAATGTTATTATTAAATGTGATGTGTTTACTTTGCCAAATTCCCATAAATAAGCATTTCCGAATTTACCGATTTTCAGGATCAGCTCTCACAAAGATCAAAGTCAATATAGCATCCCCCAAAACAAGCATAATTCCACCTCCATATTATATATTATATAAATACAAAACAAGCTGTACATCACCACCATATTCATCAAAACAGTACCAGTCCAGTGAGCGAAATAAATTTAGAGCTTTATCTTCTCAGGATAAATTCATCAGAACATTTATTGATAAATGTACATTCTACAATGATGAATTCATTATATGACAAGGACAAACAGATTTAAATTAACAAATATACTAACTGCCCAGAGACTTATTATTCCCTCAAATAACATTTTCAATTTACCCCTCAGAACAAAATTAGAGAACACCTCCATATAATAGAGATATGTTTGTTATACAACACCATATTGAGCAGAACACTACACCATGTGAAAAAACAGTGTTTTAAAGCATAATGCTTAAAAATAATTCCAACATAGGGCCAGCACATACAAGCAGTTTATTATATAAATAACTTTCATAATTTGTAGCTTTTTTAATCCATTGAGTAATGATCTATCTTCAAATATTACGCTTCATGAAGGGTGTCCAAAGAACGAACTGCATACAAACCTCCTCCTTAGAAGTACATTTCCATCGCCAAATGAATACAAATTTTAATGTTACGTCACCAAGAAACCATGCAGCGAAATAGTATCATTTGTGAAAGAGAAACAGCCCACGAAGATTAAACCATAGGACAGTACACATGGACAAGAAACGCACAATTTTCCCGAATTTAACATGTCTGTAGATTATCATTTCTCGCTAACACATACTCGGAGAAATATTCATTCTCAGAGTGAACATGGGCTAGACCTACCCAATTATTTCCACTTCCATATAATGAAGATGTACTGTACCTCCCGTGAATAAGAATATCCAGTCTTAATATTTGCAAAGCTAAATCCAACATACAATCTTGAACAGTATACCTTCGCAAAATTACTTTTCATTGTGTTGATGCGATTCTGGTCTACCAATAACGATAAGCCAGGTGAAGGAGTGTTGAGCACAGTACTATCATGAACTGACAGATACTGACAAGTTTTAATTTCGAAAATGCAATTCAAAGCAACGTAACTTCCTTGATTCAATTTAGAAGCATTCGAACCAGAGTATATCGGAAATTAATATATAGCCTCCCCTTAAATATATTTCCACCTCCATATAAAGCAAGACAGCTTCAATTTTGATCGTTGAAAAAATTCTTCAAAAATATTGTGAAAAGCCTTAATTACCTATAATAGCACAGATAAAGATATCGATATACAAGGAATATTCTATTTTGTATGCCACCTCCATGTCAAAATAGCACAACTCGTGGATGAAGACATTTTTGAGATCATTCCTCAAAAGTAAATCCAAAGAAACAAAAAGCGTATTTAACAAACATGCTCCCTCGAATATTTAGTTGAAAGGGATTCCTCTATAGAACAATTTTTGTTATAACTCCTTTCTCATAATTCTTCTTTCATATACAATAAGCAAAGTAAATTGAAAATCTAACTTAAGTGGTCTCAGCACTACCTCCATATACGTCAATATAGTAACACTGGAAAACAAACTTTTCTAAAAGAACTCTTCAAAATAATATTTACAACTAGAAACATGACACAAATAGGATATTAAAACCATTCAGGTATTCCATATACTTAGATACACAAATATTCCTCTCCCCAGACTTTGAATCCTCTAGCATGGTGATTACTTTGGGGAAGAGAGTTTGATTAATCCTCACACACACAATTTAGAACTGCTTCATTTGCAGATACTTTCGTGAAATGCAAATAATTACTTCATCTTGTGTAACGTATGTATGCCACAGGACTACACCACTTTCAAGTTCACCACTATCACTACTTTGAAAAAAGCAAGTTTATTATAGAACATGTCCTAAGCATAAATTACGACAAAGCACAGTAGCAAACTGTGTACTTTTTTAAACATATGCAGTTCTAAAGTAAATACCTATACTCTGTCGGCATGCTTCCTTCGCACAATATATCGAAGGAGAAAAACTCTTCACAGAACTAATTTCTCAACTAATCCACCCTCTAATTATATTTCTATTTGCAGCAAAGTGGTCCTCCAGCCAACATATCCGCAGTGAAACGATTTTAATTGTAAAACCACAACTTGCCATATAAATGAAAACTCAGTAACAGTATTATCGAATTTAAACAGAAATAATGCACACATACGTATAAACAATTTTAGAATCGTGTATATCAATTTACATATCACATTTCAACTATGCTTATTAGGTTTTCATAATTCGTATCTGAATATCATTTTATAAATTTTCAACACAATTCATTTTAAAACATTCCAAAAGTTTTATTACACTAATGAAGATGTAATATATGTATATTACATTTAATATTTCATACATGAATTCTAAGAGAAATTTAATTAATTATTGTTCAGCACACTACTATTTGTCAATACATTCTAATTTGCGAAAACATTGCCATGTAGTTAAAATATTGCATTTATTTTAGCATATAAATTATCTTAAAGCACTTTATTTTTAATTTGAATGTATCTTAAAACTGAAAATTTTTATACATTTTATTACTCTTTCTTACATTTCTATATCAGATGTTTTTTTTTATTTCTCATATTTGAAATCATTTCTTCAGAAATGTTTTCATAGCTAATTGTTGCGCATGAAAGTAATTTTTCTCAATGATCTATATTTTAAGATATGTTCACAGTTCCGATGCTAATTTTATTAGCCATCTGGGTTGTCAACTGTCCCAGTTCTACTGAACAATCGAGCATCAATCTGAGCTTTAAATATATTTGAAGATTTATTAAATTTTATCTGATTATGTCATAATATTCGTCAAAATCAAATATTTTCATAAAATTAATCATTTATGTATCTAGCCAAATTAACGTTTTCAGTGAGCTAATTATCTTTGGTATTTTTCTATTTTCAGTACTTAAATTATGCGTACATAATATATTTCATCAAACTAAAGGTTCTATAATTTCAGTTCTACTATCTTCCTGTTTATTCCGATTTATTTTCTTAAAATTTGTAGAGAAATGGGAAATATTATAGACAACACATGCAAATATTGCTTCAATAACTTTTTGTTCAAATACTTCTCACTGATTAATTTATAAAATTTTTATTGTTTAAACTAAATTGTAACTTTAAATTAATACATTAAATTTAATTCATACAGCATGAATGAGAAAAGCTAATTTCCTTTTTTTATAAACCAAAATTAGTTTAGACATCCGCTTAAGCTAAAATTGAGCATTCGGCTTCAATTTGTCATTAATTTCCTTCTGAAAATTTGAAACGAATTGGGTGGGGGAGGACCGTTTACACGTTAATTTCTAGCAAAAAACTTTCCGGTAACTGAGTGTTTAATTAACTATAGCAATTACTACGAATTTGGCAAGTTTTGATTTTTGGTTTGTTTACTTGTCATAATGACACTAAGGCTTAGCTGATTAGGGCTAATTGCGATCTGCTGTTTGCCATTCGGATTCCACATGGAACAACTTCGCCCAATGTTGAATAAATGCTCATTGGAGCTAAAAATTTAAGTGCAAGCGGTTGATGGACATCGGAAACTAAACATGGCAGTAATTGTGTTCGCATTTGTCAGAAATTGGGAACAATTTAATTCCGAATATTTAATGCCCTAATTTCAAATGAAGACTACAAATAAATTTTAACTTTCTCCGAGAAGTGTATTACGGATGTACATCGTAACTTCCATAATACATATCAAATTAGGTGAGCTCACACACACACACACATTTTAGAGGCTTCTCGGTTCAGTTAAAATTAATAGTATGGCGTTTGATCTTAAATACCATTCTATAGTTTTATATATTATAAATTTATGAAATTAAAATATTGCAGCAAATTCAGTGACTGTTTTAAATAAAATCAGTTTTATAGAACAAATATTTAAAGCTTTTAAAGATTTTAACTGTTTATATGAAATAGAATTAAAAATTGAAAATTCTAAGTATTATGTATTAAATTATTTAAAACAAACCAAAACTTGCCAAATGTAGTTAATGCTTATATTTACAACATTTTATCTTTATATTAAAATTAAGAATATATTTCATAGTACGTTTGATTTAGATTTTTATTAACCGTAAAAATTTCTACGAGAATGTAAGCTTGCCATCTAAACTAAATTTTATTATGCAAGACAAGTTAGCAAGTACAAATGAATAAGTATTGCTACTAACAATGAACTGACAGATATCCAGATGCTCAATTAAAAACTGCATTCAAATCGCATTTCAATATTAATCCTCGTTGTCTGCTTGTTTCTTGCTCAATGGTCATTTTTTGCACTACAACAAAGTGGAAGGGGACCCAAATCACTTTTCTGCAACTTACACCAAGTTCATGCAAAATATATTGAGTCAACCAAAGTTTTCTTTTCTAAACTAATGTGTTGTGTTCCAAATGAGTTATTTGATCAATTATAATATCGAATATATACACACGCATTAAATTGCTCATCTATAAAAGTAGCTTTTTGCTTTTGTTGAAATAAATATAGAAGAGAAATGTGAATTAATTAAAGGCCAGGACAAGTATTTAATAAAAAAAAACGTTTTTTAATCAAAAATAAAACAATAAATTTAAATATCACTACAAACTTTATTTGAAGTTGTATAAGAATTATATTTATAGTATCCCTCACAGAATTTTGTCCGTCTCTGAACTCAAAATTTCAATGCCATGAAGTTAGCAAAATACTTTTTGAAATAAACTTTTCAGATAACATATAGTAATTTTTAAAACAAATATTAACGCTAATTTAATCTCCGGATAGTTTTTGTCTCGTTGTCATTAAGTATGTGTGATGTCCGATTTCAGTTTGGAATTCTCTTCAAGAAAGAATCAACAATGCTGAAAGAAGGAAAATTCGTCTTCTACGCATTTCTGCTGGGGGAAAAATTGAGTGAAGATTGTGCAGATTTCAATATTTAATGAATTCCTAACCCAAAAGCTTTCATAAGAGAATTGATTTGTTTTATCCATTTATATACAATAACATTTACTAATGCGAAATATCGTTGGGACTTTATAAAATTTAAACTTCTATGCGTTGGAATGTTGAATTTCAAATTTTCATTTTTAAACTGAAACTTCAGTGAAAAGAGATCTAATTTTGTTTCAATAGCACTTAACGAAAAATATCGCTTGTGTGTTTTGCTTGCATTGTATAATTTAAAGTTTGTCTTTTCATTTAATAACTAGGTTCAACTTCGCCTTTTCACCGACAAGAACCTTAGCTGGACTAGTAGCTATAGTTTAAAATGGATTCCAACGTAATGCAAGTATCCAACACGGGATTAAAAAAGCACTGAAAAAGTAACTGTTCAATTAAAAAAAAATGAACTATTGATCTAACCATTCGACAGTCGGCTCTGCGTTTAATAACTAAACAGAAACATTGAAAGCTAGGCACGTTTTCCCCTGGTAAAATCTGAATCAAATAAGCTTGTGCTAAATCAATTATAAACTTAGTATTATTTGGACCAGTTCTAAAAATAATTTCAAATAAACCAAGAGAAACCTATTATAGAAAAAGTCATTCTTTGAATTAGACTGAAATCTAGAATTTGGAAAGCATCTCGAACTACTTTAAGCTGCAAGCTCAATGTGGCAACCGAAAGCAAATTGTTGAATAGACGGTCGAAACGGTAAACCATTCAGTGTTCAGATTGACCTGCACGGTAACTTGAATTTTGATCCACATTAAAAAATGGATTTACTCGTTATCCTTTTTAACACACCCATTTTATATGTAGTATCTTTAATTTACTGGAAATCCTTAAATTAAATATTCAGATTTTAGTTTTCATTTCTGTTTAAATGAATTCGTTAAGTTTAAATTGATATTATAATTTCGAATTTCCCTCTTGCTTGTCAACGGAAGATTTATACTTTCTTTAGACCTCTATTGCATACAGTCAGTCAAAAAATTATCGGGACACTTGGGATGCGTAACATGTAAAGCTATTTATAAAAATATTTATCACATTAAAACAAAAGCAAAAGTAATCAAGAGGTGCTTTAACATTTGGTATACACTATATAATTAAAATTTTGCTAATATTTTAGCTTTATAATTTGATATAGCTTTTTGAATTTAATTTAAAGACAAGGGTCAAAAAAGTATTGGGACACTTTGGAAATGAGCAAGTAAAACAATAAATATGTCACACAAAATAAAATTTAATTTGCTATTACTTTTTTAGACAATAATTTTCAACATAAGTTGTCAATAAAATCGGTTACATGTAGTGCAATGCTGAATAACAAAGATATTTCTTTGGATGTGGGAAATCTGGTAATGAGCCATTGGAAAATGGAAAATCAGTTCGCTGTATAGGACAAATCTTGGAGCTGAGTAAATATACTGTATTTAACATTATTCACAGGTTATCAAAAACAAAAAATGTTGAAAAAAAGTAGAGATCAGAGTCCTAGGATATTTACTGAACGTGAAAAAAGGTGGATTGTGAGACAAGTTCTCATTAATCTAAGATCCAGCACAGTAAAAATGACTGAAATGTAAAAGTATGTTCGGGAAATCTGTAATTCCTGAAACTGTCAGAAATGTTTTAAGAGAACATAGGTATCATGGTAGAGTACCTCGAAGAAAGCCCTACATTTCCAAAGCAAACCGAAAGGATAGACTATCATTTGCTGAAAATATATGGAATTTTGGGAAAATGTAATTTTCGTAGACGAAAGCAAATATAACATTTTCGGATCAAATGGTAAGCAAAAAGTCTGGCGGACACTTAATACGAAATTGCATGTCAAAAATTTGCTGCCTACTGTTAAGTATGGAGGCCGCAACCAATTAGTCTGGGGCTGCATGGCAAGCTCACTTGTTTGAAACTTAGATTTCATAGATGGTATAATGAATAGATATGTCTATCTTGACATTCTCAAGCAAAATTTAAAGCAAAGTGCGAGAAAGTTGGGAATAGCAAGCCATTTTAATTTTACCAGGATAACAGCCCAAAACAAACTGCTCCCATTTGCAAGTTATGGCCCTTTACCACAGTCCTGGTGTGATTAAAACTCTTGCACAGAGTCCAGACCTTAATCCCATAGAACATGTATAGGATTATTTTCAGCAAAAACTTAATGAACACCACATTTCTAACAATCACGAGTTAAGAAAACATCTGGTTGAAGAGTGGGTCAAAATCGACGATTCGTTTTGTGCAAAACTCGTCAAATCCATGCCAAATCAATTGTTAGAGGTCATAAAGTACCAAGGTGGTCCAACAAGATATTAACTATAAATTTTTTGTTCTTTTTATTTATTGGGCAGTGTCCCATTACTTTTTTGAGCTCTTTTTTGTCTTGACTTTTTTTCTTTAAATTATAACAATAATTACATTAATATTTGAGTTTTGTTTCAGTCATTGTGATCTGCATTTAACAAAATGTCATACGTCTTTGTTTCAATTGTGTATTTAAGTTACATATTATGATAAAATTTCATGAACTTATATTGTGTCCCAATACTTTTTTGACAGAGTGTATATTTAACGAGTTCGATAGTTGGTTATGCAAATGACAGAATTTTCACATCGAAAAGTTAATTGATCTAAGAATTTTAAACTGTAAAATCTCGTTTTATAATTTTTCTAGAGATGAAAATGTTATATACCCTTTAAAATTCCCATTAAATCTAAGTACAGTGCTATATCTAATTTCTAAAGTGACCAAATTGAATTTGTAGGGAAATTTAAATAATCCCGTGAAATAAAAAATATTTCTACTGCTGCTGCTGCAAATAAACGTCAATTCTTTAACAGTATTTAAAATTTAACTTAAATTCTCAGGATAAAGCTTTTTGCTGAAATTGCCAAACATTTCCAGAAGCATTTATGTTTCTTAGAAACTTTCGAACACACGATTGACAAGAGCTGCTGCTTGTGTGTTATCGATAAATTTTAGATGCATCTCTCAACTAAATTGCTTTTTATATTTTAAAACCAAGCAATTCATGAAGTAGAGATAAAAGAGTCTTTTATATATGAGTTGCTTTAAATTTTAATAAACTTATGTGAATGCTGTAAATAGCAATTAATATACGAATATTCTACCATTTAATCAAAAATATTTATACGATATTGAATTGTGTGTTAATGTATTAAGTACTGTTAGAACTTTGTGTAGGTGTATGCCATGGCTGTGAGTTTAAAATGCGATTACGAAATTTTCTATTCGTTATTTTGACACTTAATACGCGATGAATCAAAAAATTACACATTTGGGGGCCCCCTTATTTTAGAAGACTCTAAATATCAATTACAACAATAGAAATTTCGAATCACAATTTTAAACAAATATAAATATTTTTGGATTGAATGGTAGACCAAGAAAAGATTCAATTGTGAATAGTCACTTATTTTGCTCTCAATTTAATATTAAGTTTTCTGATTTAAAAGTGAAAAAAGCAATTTAGTGGAGAATATTTGTTTAATTTCGCTTAAATATAGCAGAATCAATTTTGAAATTTTCAATTCAAAATAGCCATATATTTCAAGATCAGATGATGCGAAATATAATTTTAAGTTCAAAAGAATCGTATTGCTTTCATTTTATAGAGCAAATTAATCTCTTATAAAGCTTCTGAAGAAACGTAAAAATCGCCACTGCATTCGAATTGCTTGTATAATTAAAGAATATTTAACAATTGTCCTAAAGTAAATGGCAATGTGCTTTGAGACAAGACTAGAGAGCGTACACATTGTTTCATTGCTAGCTAAAGACAGGCTCTCGAGCAGATTCTTATTAATTTTGATTTAAAATCTTGTTTGTGTAAATTTATGGGAATCTAACATTGACTTGCAAGCAGCTAATTGGGATATTTTAGTTGTTTCATCATTTGATGGTAGAAAAAAATTGTACTTAGACTTACGGGTCCTATTTTAATGATTGTATGTCTAATTCACAAAAGCGGTACCCCTGTATTTATGAATTATTTAAACCTAAGTGTCCTTTTGCTGCGTCCTATTTACACTCTGTCAAAAAAGTATTGGAACACGATATAAGTTCACAAAATTTTATCTTATATATAACTTAAATACACAAATGAAACAAAAAAGACGTATATGACATTTTGTTAAATGCAGATTACAGTGACTGAAACAAAACTCAAATATTAATGTAATTATTAATATAATTTAAAGAAAAAAGTCAAGACAAAAATTGAGCTCAAAAGTGTTGGGACACTGCCCAATAAATAAAAAGAACAAAAAATTTATAGTTAATATCTTGTTGGACCACTTTGGTACTTTATGACCTCTAACAATCGATTTGGCATGGATTTGACGAGTTTTGCACAAAACGAATCGTCGATTTTGACCCACTCTTCAACCAGATGTTTTCTTAACTCCTGATTGTTAGAAATGTGGTGTTCATTGTGTTTTTGTGTGCTGCAAATAATCCCATTTATGTTCTATGGGATTAAGGTCTGGACTCTGTGCAAGAGTTTTAATTGCTATTCCCAACTTTCTCGCACTTTGCTTTAAATTTTGCTTAAGAATGTCAAGATAGACATATCTATTCATTATACCATCTATGAAATCTAAGTTTCAAACAAGTGAGCTTGCCATGCAGCCCCAAACTAATTGGTTGCGGCCTCCATACTTAACAGTAGGCAGCAAATTTTTGACATGTAATTTCGTATTAAGTGTCCGCCAGACTTTTTGCTTACTATTTGATTCGAAAATGTTATATTTGCTTTCGTCTACGAAAATTACATTTTCCCAAAATTCCATTTATTTTTAGCAAATGATAGTCTATCCTTTCGGTTTGCTTTGGAAATGTAGGGCTTTCTTCGAGGTACTCTACCATGATACCTATGTTCTCTTAAAACATTTCTGACAGTTTCAGGAATTACAGATTTCCCGAACATACTTTTACATTTCAGTCATTTTTACTGTGCTGGATCTTAGATTAATGAGAACTTGTCTCACAATCCACCTTTTTTCACGTTCAGTAAATATCCTAGGACTCCTGATCTCTACTTTTTATCAACATTTTTTGTTTTTGATAACCTGTGAATAATGTTAAATACAGTATATTTACTCAGCTCCAAGATTTGTCCTGTACAGCGAACTGATTTTCCATTTTCCAATGGCTAATTATCAGATTTCCCACATCCAACGAAATCTTGTTTTTCGCCATTGCACTACATGTAACAGATTTTATTGACAACTTATGTTGAAAATTATTGTCTAAAAAAAGTAATGGCAAATTAAATTTTATTTTGTGTGACATTTATTGTTTTACTTGCTCATTTCCAAAGTGTCCCAATACTTTTTTGACCCTTGTATGCCTTTAAATTATACTCAAAAAGCTATATCAAATTATAAAGCTAAAATATTAGCAAAATTTCAATTATATAGTGTATACCAAATGTTAAAGCACCTCTTGATTACTTTTGCTTTTGTTTTAATGTGATAAATATTTTTATAAATAGCTTTAGATGTTACGCATCCCACGTGTCCCAATACTCTTATGACTGACTAAGTAATTTTACATAGTTATATGCATTTACAGTTTACGAATGACTAACATCAATTAAATAGGCTCACTTGGTTTGTCTTTCAAACGTTATTTTTTTAAATGAGGGCTATATATATGTACAAATAACTGCAATTTCGAGTAGATTCCGAGGCACATTCTTGCCCAAGTAGAATTAGAATCCACGAACTTTTGGGCCGAAGTCTTGATAGCTAACTATTTGGCTGCCACTTCGGTGGTCATTTTATCATGGGTAAACGTACCTAGTTTACGAGCATCTCACATAATTATGAAAAGACAGTGTAGTTAAGTCTAGTTGACATACAGAAATTAGAATTTTAAAAATCGTGATTTAAATCTCGAACGTGAAAATATTCCGTTCAGTACACAAGTACAAAAAAGCTTAACTTGAACTGATAATTTGCATCATGAAAAACTTCGTGAATATCAACTAAAAAAATAAATGAATATTTTTAATGCTTAAGGTTTCGTCACTAGATATAAAGTTCAACTTTAGACTGTTCTCATCTATTTTCGAACCATTACGTATTTTGAAAGGCGAAAGAGTTTACACTGAAGAGGTTAGGGACAATATTTCTTTCATATACTTTCCTCTATAACAAATGGCTGTAAGCATGGATGATTTTAAGCTGAGAATAAAAATCACAATCTTCCTTGAAGCGAGCAGTTCCATAGTGGAGTGTTGCATTGCTTAATGCTACATCGCGGTATAAGCAACTTTGCAAGGAAGACAAATTAGTGCGACTCATCATTGAAATGTAAAAAAGATTTAAAATTTACAAACGCTGTATTAAAAACTTCAAAAAGAACTCAGATCTTTAATCAATTGCGTTATTTTTATTTGAAACAGATACCGCGAAACAAAATTAAATCTCTTCTGTGTAGCTTTTTAAATTCCGAGCAAAGTTTTGGAGAACAATCAATTATTTATAGATTAACTAGTAAGTTATAATGCGAAGAAATTTGTTTTGAAGTATTCTCAAATAGCTTTTATTCTTGCGTATAGCCTGAAGTTTAAAATAAATTAATTTGAATTTTATTACATTGATCTTTCCTACAGCAAATATTTCATGTAATAGAAATACCGAAACAATAGAATATGTTTTCTAGATTTCAGTTTAAATATTTTAATTTACCGGGTTCCTTCAAACAAGTGTACGAACGATTTTATGTGCAATATACAGCTTAAATAAATCTAAGAAAATTTCTTAAATACTTTAGAAAACTTGAATCAGTATACATCAAGCTTTTCTTTAATTAATGGGTATTTATGCTTTAAATTGAAAATGAATTTTCTAAATTTTGTAATCGCAAAAAGCTTTTCTAAGTATACCACACATTAAAATAAGAATGAAGTTAATCCCTTAATAAAATCCCTGTTTTAATAAATTTCCTTTCGGCATCATTTTTTGGCATAACTTAGGTAAATTTGAGCGTAAATTAGTGGTATTCATACAACTCAACAGTTTTAAAGACATTCTCACAAGAAAGCTATTTTTTAGATGAGCAATTAATGCAATCGCGGAGTATAACAATTCCAGTTTTGCTATTACTTTACATATAATTGCAATTTACAACGATGAATGCATATTTGATAACAATATTGTGCTACAATTTTTTGAAAACGCAAACTATCAGTATTTTAAGACTACATTGAAACCTCCTCAAAGGACCAAGTAGTATAATTAATGAATATATGTATAAATATATTTAATAGATTCTAGAAAACTCATTCGACTTACCCAAACTTTTAACTGATGACTCCTCCAGACTAGACACCAATGTTTGGAGAACAGCTACATCCCAACAATTTATTTAAAATAGAGATTGTATTAATTTTCACAAAAATATATGCAAAGTACTATATAGAACTACATAAAGAGTTTTTATAACTAATTATTCAAACACCCTTGTCATATATACTTAATTTTTTCACAAGAAACTTAGCTATTTTATCAATCCTGATATCTACATTTGAAAATAAAAATATAAAATTAAAAGATTCCGTTATTTCTATGAACACTTGCTACCCGGAATTTTGGCAGAAAGCTTAAATTCCTTTGAAATACTATTCAATTTTCAGGATTATAGAAAATTGGACAAATATTTTGTTGATTTTTATGGAAATTCCTACTCCAAAACTTAATTTATAAGAATTAAGATACTTTAAAATAAGAGTTTAACGATGTGGTAAAAAAATTACTGAGGTTTATGGGACTACTTTATTTAATGGTAAAGTTATTACACAAGTCAATATTGAATAGCCACAATTATCATTCCTTATTAATAAAAAATTTATAATGTTTAAACTGTTTAAAATTTGTTCTGAATTTAATATGAAAAGATCTTGTATGCTTAAAAATTATTCAATGTTAAGACGATATTTCAGAATTTATTCACGCGCAGTTTAGTAGCGTAATACAATAGTCCATTGATCCTGCTCTCAAAATCTAATTATTTATGCTTTAACTGTTATGGTTAGTAGGATTTTGTTAAGTAATATTTGTTTAGTTATTATTTATATCAGTATGTTATACAAATAAAAATGTGATAGCAATTCTTTTTGGGAAACTTTTAGACAAAAGTCCAGAGTACTTCTGCAGAAGTTTTTGTTTTTAAATGCATGCTAATTGCTATCACATTTGTAACAAAAGCATAAATAATTAAACGTGGAACAGGACTTTTTAAACACTATACGTTTAGGTATCGTCGTTCAAATAATTAATTTCTCTCAATTTTATCGATTTAGAATTAAAAATAGATTATTGAGTGGATGAATATCCTAGTATTTGTGAATATACTTACAATTTTATGTGAAATAAAAACCTACAGGATTTAGTGGAAAATCACACGTGATTTCCTGAATTAAATATTCATCCTAATCAAAAATTAAGCTTTTACTGAAAAGGTTGAAATTGTGGTGAAAAAATGCGATAAATTTACAGTACTTTACAATTTGCATTTTTAAAAGAATATTTTTCAAATAAATATGTGCAAGCCAAATTTGTAAAATTAGAATTATGGAAAGTACAATTGGAGAATTAAGTAAAAAAGCCTTTGAGTATTTAAAGATTTTCGAAAATGATTTATGTAAGATAAAAAGCATTAGCTTTTAACAGTTATCAAAAACGCTATTTTACTGTCCATATTTATAGACCATCAAAATTTACTATTTTATTTACAGGAAATTTCAATCTTTTACTTGAGTTCATTTTATTAATCCTGCAAAAATTTATCACCGAAAATTTTACAAACTACTGCATTGGTTAATTTGCACTAATCTTAAAAGCATTAAATTAAGATCATTCATATCTTGATAAATATAATTTTTCCTTACTTAATTACGGTTTCAGAAATTTTTTTGATGGCTAACATTCTCGCATACGAAAAATACTAACTTCGATAAAAACTAAGCTTGCTTAACATGTAAGCCTAAAGTGCAAATAGTGCTTTTTAAACTATATTTTAGAATTTATTCTTTTATGGACATCGAGATACGTTTCACAACTTCCAGGTGCTCTTAAAAAACACAATTTAGACATACACACTTCTAGACATGAAAACACTTATGGGCTGTACAATTAAAATCTGTCATTCATGCTGATGAATCAAAATTCATGTGATTTACTTTCCACATACTGAGTATTTCTCAAATTATCACCATAATCTGATGACTTGAGAAATAGTTTTATGCAATTTTAATACGTATATTTATTACAATCTATAGGTAGCTATAACACAACCCATGTAAATTTCTCCGTAATACTTTTATCATTGAAATAGAATGGTTAAAATTTGGTGATTTAATTACATTTACAAATCTTTTCAAGCAAAACTATTCGAAGTTTTGTAAAAGCATTCTAAGAGTCATTTGTAAAGTATATGATAATACTTCCCACTTACACAATGCTAAGCTATTAGTCAGATTAAATCCACGAGCTTGAACGAGAAATAATTAAAAAATATGAATTTAATTCATAAAACTGACATGTTATAAAGTGCTTTAAGATGAAATTTTAAGCAAATAATATGTAAAATAAAAAGTATTATATTTTAAGTCAAATTCTCTTAACATATTACAGTATATAGCTCTCAAAATATTTCTAAATATTAGTTTTCGTTATGATTTTCAAAGTTTTTCTAAACATTTACCAAGCCCTTAGACTGAACACAAGCATTACGTTTAGCATAGTGAAAAGAATGATCAGCACACTAGTACTAGCAACGCAATTAAAGGTTTTACAATAGGACGAACAAACTTTTTGAATATGTTTAGAAACTACCAGAGCTTCTGTTTAACAAAAATCCAGAGTCGTCGCCTGAGTAGTCGTCGCCGCCGCCGCCGATGAAAGGGCGGGCACCAGAGTCGTCGTCGCCGCCGCCGATGAAAGGGCGGGCACCAGAGTCGTCGTCGCCGATGAAAGGGCGGGCACCAGAGTCGTCGTCGCCGATGAAAGGGCGGGCACCAGAGTCGTCGTCGCCGCCGCCGCCGATGAAAGGGCGGGCACCAGAGTCGTCGTCGCCGCCGCCACCGATGAAAGGGCGGGCACCAGAGTCGTCGTCGCCGCCGCCGCCGATGAAAGGGCGGACACCAGAGTCGTCGTCGCCGCCGCCGCCGATGAAAGGGCGGGCACCAGAGTTGCCGCCGCCGCCGATGAAAGGGCGGGCACCAGAGTCGTCGTCGCCGCCGCCACCGATGAAAGGGCGGGCACCAGAGTCGTCGTCGCCGCCGCCACCGATGAAAGGGCGGGCACCAGAGTCGTCGTCGCCGCCGCCACCGATGAAAGGGCGGGCACCAGAGTCGTCGTCGCCGCCGCCACCGATGAAAGGGCGGGCACCAGAGTCGTCGTCGCCGCCGCCACCGATGAAAGGGCGGGCACCAGAGTCGTCGTCGCCGCCGCCACCGATGAAAGGGCGGGCACCAGAGTCGTCGTCGTCGTCGCCGCCGATGAAAGGGCGGGCACCAGAGTCGTCGTCGTCGTCGCCGCCGATGAAAGGGCGGGCACCAGAGTCGTCGTCGTCGTCGCCGCCGATGAAAGGGCGGGCACCAGAGTCGTCGTCGTCGTCGCCGCCGATGAAAGGGCGGGCACCAGAGTCGTCGTCGCCGCAGATGAAAGGGCGGGCACCAGAGTCGTCGTCGCCGCAGATGAAAGGGCGGGCACCAGAGTCGTCGTCGCCGCCGATGAAAGGGCGGGCACCAGAGTCGTCGTCGTCGCCGCCGATGAAAGGGCGGGCACCAGAGTCGTCGTCGTCGCCGCCGATGAAAGGGCGGGCACCAGAGTCGTCGTCGCCGCCGCCACCGATGAAAGGGCGGGCACCAGAGTCGTCGTCGCCGCCGCCACCGATGAAAGGGCGGGCACCAGAGTCGTCGTCGCCGCCGCCACCGATGAAAGGGCGGGCACCAGAGTCGTCGTCGCCGCCGCCGCCGATGAAAGGGCGGGCACCAGAGTCGTCGTCGCCGCCGCCGCCGATGAAAGGGCGGGCACCAGAGTCGTCGTCGCCGCCGCCGCCGATGAAAGGGCGGGCACCAGAGTCGTCGTCGTCGCCGCCGCCACCGATGAAAGGGCGGGCACCAGAGTCGTCGTCGTCGCCGCCGCCACCGATGAAAGGGCGGGCACCAGAGTCGTCGTCGCCGCCGCCACCGATGAAAGGGCGGGCACCAGAGTCGTCGTCGCCGCCGCCACCGATGAAAGGGCGGGCACCAGAGTCGTCGTCGCCGCCGCCACCGATGAAAGGGCGGGCACCAGAGTCGTCGTCGTCGTCGCCACCGATGAAAGGGCGGGCACCAGAGTCGTCGTCGTCGTCGCCGCCGATGAAAGGGCGGGCACCAGAGTCGTCGTCGTCGTCGCCGCCGATGAAAGGGCGGGCACCAGAGTCGTCGTCGCCGCAGATGAAAGGGCGGGCACCAGAGTCGTCGTCGCCGCAGATGAAAGGGCGGGCACCAGAGTCGTCGTCGCCGCAGATGAAAGGGCGGGCACCAGAGTCGTCGTCGCCGCCGATGAAAGGGCGGGCACCAGAGTCGTCGTCGTCGCCGCCGATGAAAGGGCGGGCACCAGAGTCGTCGTCGTCGCCGCCCGATGAAAGGGCGGGCACCAGAGTCGTCGTCGTCGCCGCCGCCGATGAAAGGGCGGGCACCAGAGTCGTCGTCGTCGCCGCCGCCGATGAAAGGGCGGGCACCAGAGTCGTCGTCGTCGCCGCCGCCGATGAAAGGGCGGGCACCAGAGTCGTCGTCGTCGCCGCCGCCGATGAAAGGGCGGGCACCAGAGTCGTCGTCGTCGCCGCCGCCGATGAAAGGGCGGGCACCAGAGTCGTCGTCGTCGCCGCCGCCGATGAAAGGGCGGGCACCAGAGTCGTCGTCGTCGCCGCC
>JAJQOW010001394.1:0-51111 GCA_037975125.1 Latrodectus hesperus | reverse complement strand
TCTTTTTCATTTCTGCATCTTTAGTTTTCAGTTCCGGCATTATCTTTAATTTATGGATATATATATATATATATATATATATATATATATATATATATATATATATATATATATATATATATATATATATATATATATATATATATATATATATATATATATATATATATATATATATATACATATATATATATATAAATATATATATATATGTTTGTATGTACGTACGTATCTTAAATTGTCTCTCATACTCCTCCAGCATTAATAGCTCTTATCTTTATTGCCATTTGAAGAAATAATACTAAATTTGAATAATTTAAGAAATACTAATACTAAGAAAGATCTTATATATATATATATACATATATATATATATATATATATATATATATATATATATATATATATATATATATATATATATATATATATATATATATATATACAGGTTAAAGTAAAAGTCTTTTATAAAATTTAGATAAATTAAAAAGCAAATAAAATTTTAAGAAATATTTAGTATAATAAGAGTGAAAAATAAAATAACTTAAATTACATTAAAAAAAATTAACAAAAATTGTAAACATTTCTAATAAGCACTTTAGGAAACATTATGAAAGCAAAAGAAACTAGTTAATAATAATAGAATAAGTAAAAAAGGAAATTGGAAAAAAAGAATTGTTAAGAAAGAAAGCAGAAATGAAAGAAAACTTATTTCGAGAATAAAATCATTTATGTTATTTTTAATATAGCTAAATTATTGTAAGTATATGAATTTTGTAGAGAAATTGAAATTAGAACTATGGAAAATATCAATCCGCAGCAACCCACTTGGTCCTGCCTGAACGCCAGAGGGCGTTCTTTGCAACTTGTATTTGTTATATAGTTTTTAGTCACACTTTTGTTTTTACTTGCTTTTGTAGGAGAACTATATTTCTCAGCTCGGGTCGATTTACAAAAGTATTTGTAAACTTGTAAGAGTACAAAAGTATATCGATTACAAAAGTATTTGTTATTTTTTGTATATTTGTTATTTATATCGATTACAAAAGTATTTGTTAACAAATACAAAAGTATTTGTTATTAAGTATTTGTTACGTTTTCAATTGCGTATTTATTTAGTATACTTCTGCAGTGCCTTCACCGGTTCTATTTAGTTTTTAGTTTGATATATATATATTTTTTTCATGGTGCATCGGCCGGGAAACGGCACTGCACTTCTTTATTCGTAAATCGTAGGAAGTCTTCATTGCTGTTATAGTTTGATTCGATCAGCATTCTGTTGTCTTCATATATAGTTCTTCGCCTTTTGTGGGAATATCGTTGCTTCTTCCATCAATTGGATATTTATTACTGGAGAATAATTAGGGTGAGTTGTTTATTCTTGATTTATATATTAGTTAATATGGATACCGAAAAAATTAAGAACAAACGTAAAGCTCTTAAGAGCAGTGCTACTAGATTTGTTAAAAACTTAGATGTCACTTTACTTAATGAAACTAATGTCAATACTTTAGAAATAATATATAATCAATTAATTGAAAAAATTGATAGTCTTAAAATTGCTGATAATGAGCTTCTTCGTGTTATCGATGCTAAAGATATTGAGAGGGAAGTCGAACAATGTGAGATTTTTATGGAAAATTTAATTTCCTATATATGTAGAATTACACAAAGAATAAAAACTCTTACTCCTCCAATTGTGTCACCTGTTGTTGACTCTATTGATGAGCTTAGTTCAAAGGTAGAACAGTCTAGACAATCAGTTAAATTGCCAAAATTAACTGTAAATAAATTCTATAGTGACCACAGATCTTGGTTAGAATTATCAGTCAGTTTGAAAATGCAATCGATAAAAATAGTAGTTTATCTATAATTGAAAAACTAATTTACCTTAAAAGCCTAGTAGGAGGTGCAGCAGCGAAAGCTATTTCCGGTTTCGCATTAACAGAAATTAATTATGATGCAGCTTTAGAACTATTAAAATCTCGATTTGGACAAAAGAATTTACTCATTAATGCGCATTTAGGATCTCTGCTAAGCTTAACTCCCATAAAAAATACAAGCGATACGAATAGTTTAAGGAAATTGTACGATCGTGCGGAAACAGAAATTAGGAATTTAGAAAGTTTAGGTATAAGCTCGGAATCATATTGTACCGAGCTCCACGGGTTCGTGTTGATTGAGAGTTGAATAAAGCGACCACTTAATAAACACAAGACTTTTATTCGTAAAAACTTCACTAGATAAACGAAATTCCCGCTGTAACAATCACAATTATACAGCTACAATTCGTCAGATACAATAAGAAATAGCTTTCAATCACAGGTCTCAAATACCTCAGACAGAGAACAACTAGCAGTTACAACTAATCGTCTTCACTCACTGACTGTCTTCACAAAACTAACTCTTCCATGTCGGGCTGCGGTATTTATACCTGACTTGGCAGAGAAATCTACCAATTTCGCCAAGGTTCTGGAAGCTTCTAGGCTATCTCGAAAAATATTGGTCCTAGAGCTTAGGTGATGGATGTTTCCAGAAGTATCGATTTCTCGCCAAGTCGCCAATAATCTCGCCAACCGTCGCCAAGTCGCCAAATCATTAGGAAATCCGCTTTTAAACTACAACACGTCTAAATACCGCAATTTTTGCCCAAAATGTGAGAATTTCCGATCTGTCTGAGATATTTTAAGTCAAATATAATCATTATTTATAAATTTGTAACATTGCCCCCCTCTCAAGGACTGCACGTCCTGGGCAGTGCAATCCCCTGATAGGAGGCCAAATTTAATATAAGAGAATTTACATTTCAAGAGGATACAGAGCACATTACATACAAAAGCAACTAAAAATACAAGGAAATAGAAAAGATTAAAATTATCTATACTATTTACAAAGAGACCATGGTCTACTAATTTTTACTTTACATTACGATAAGGAGCTAATCTATCATAATGTACTACCTTTGGTTTTGAAGAAGATGATTTCCTTATACGAACCACGACGTCGTTCAGTCTTTTTAGGACTGTGTAAGGACCTTCCCAGTTGGCTTGCAACTTTGGAGAAAGTCCTTTACGTCGAATCGGGTTCCACAACCAAACTTTCTCACCTTCTTGAAATTCATGTCCTGTCGCTCTTGTGTCATACCTTGTCTTCATTCTTTCAGTCGTCAGGTTGATTCGGTCTCGAGCGAAGTTATGGACATCTTCAAGACGTGCCTGAAGGTCTCGAAGGTATTCCTCTGGCGATGAAGATGTATCCGGTGGACGACCAAACTGAAGATCACAAGGGAGACGAAGTTCGCGACCAAAGAGCAACTGTGAAGGAGTATATCCGGTAGTCTCATGGACAGCACTGCGATATGCAAGCAGAAACAGCGGTAGCTTCAAATCCCAATCTTGCTGATTTCTGGAAACCATAAGTGAGAGATTATTCAAGATGGTTCTGTTAAACCTCTCTACCATGCCGTCCGATTGTGGGTGTAGTGGCGTGGTCTGCGTCTTGTCTGTTCCGAGAATTTGACACATTCCTTTAAACACAACAGAGTTGAAATTTGTCCCTTGATCAGAATGGATTTGTAAGGGTGTGCCGAATCTGGAAACCCATTGCTGCACTAGAACCTCGGCTACTGTAGTCGCCTCTTGATCGGGGATTGCAAACGCTTCAGGCCACTTAGTAAAGTAGTCCATGACAACTAGTATGTATTTGTTGCCATTTGAAGATCGTGGTAAAGGACCCAAAATGTCTAAGGCTATTCGCTCAAAAGGTGCTCCTACGTTGTACCGCTGCAACTTTCCTCTGCTACGTTTCTTTGGTCCCTTACGTGCCGCACAGTCATCACAAGATTGGCACCATTTCTCTACATCTTGTATCGTTGTGCTCCAATAGAAGCGTTCTCGAACTTTCTGTAGAGTTTTCATTACTCCGAAGTGGCCTCCAGTTGAGCTACTGTGCAATTATTTCAAAACATCTGAAATTCTTGATTTTGGAAGAACAAGCTGCCATTTGAAATTACGTCCATCATTGGACTCCCATTTCTTGTATAAGACACCATTTCTTATATGGAGTGAGTCCCAAAGAGCCCAATATTGCTTAGTAGCAGGACTGTAGATAGAGATATCCTGCCAACTTGGTCTCATACTAGAAGATTCTTTCAATTTAAGAACTGGATTTATTTCTGGGTCTTCTTTTTGGGCTTCCCTAAGTCCTTTATCACTCCATGGGTCTGGTTTTGATGGAGGTGAAACAGTAACTTGGCGTATCGAAGTATTTATCAGCTGATAGTTCTTCTCTACTCTAGAACAATATCGGCAGCTTTCATTACACGGTTTCCTTGATAGTGCATCAGCATTTCCATGAAGAGTTCCTTTGCGATGACGTATTTCAAAGTCAAACTCCTTGAGTCGTTGAATCCATCTGGCTATCTGTCCTTCTGGATTTTTAAAATTTAAAAGCCAGGTTAAGGATGCGTGATCTGTCCGGAGCAAAAACTTTCTTCCATAGAGATAATGGTGGAAATGTTCTATGGCTTTGACGATTGCCAGCAATTCCTTCCTGGTTGTACAATAATTCCGCTCTGGTTTCGATAGACATTAACTCCAATAAGCAATGACATATTCTTTATCATCAATTTCCTGCGACAAAACATCTCCGATATTTTCATTGCTGGCATCCGTATCTAAAATGAATAATTTTCCGGGCTGGGGATATGCAAGAACGGGTGGATGTCAACGCCTCCTTCAGTTGTTTAAAAGCTTTCTCACATTCATCTGTCCATAGAAATCTCTGTTTAACTTCTGTCAACTTGTGAAGGGGTCTGGCAATACTTGAAAAACCCTTAACAAATTTCCTGTAATACGTGCATAGTCCAAGAAAACTTCTTAATTGGTGGACATCTTTTGGACAACTCCAATCCTTAACTGCAGAGATCTTTTCAGGATCTGTTCTTACATCTTCAGCTGAGATAATGTGTCCCAGATAGCTTACTTCACGTCGGAATAAATTACATTTACAAGGATTCAGCTTCAGGTTGGCCATTTTTAATTTTTCCAGCACCTTTCGGATGTTTCTTAAATGGTCTTCGAATGTGCGCCCTACAGTAATGATATCGTCCAAATATACCAAAAAGGCTTCGTAGGAAAGTCCTCGTAATACTGTCTCCATCAGGCGCTCAAACGTTGCAGGTGCATTGCAAAGCCCAAATGGCATAACCTTGAACTGCCAAAGTCCTTGTCCTGTGGTGAATGCAGTCTTTTCTCGATCCTCAGGATGTATCTCTACTTGCCAATAACCACTCTTGAGATCCAAAGTCGAAAACCATTGTTTTCCGGATAAAGCATCAAGTGTATCGTCAATCCTAGGAAGAGTGTAACTATCTTTTTTTGTGATGTTGTTTAACCGACGATATTCAACACAGAATCGGGTAGAGCCATCTTTCTTTCGAACTAAAACAATAGGCGAAGCCCAAGGACTCTCTGATGGCTCAATGATGCCATTCTGCTGCATTTCCATCAGAAGATTATCCACCTCTTCCTGCTTAGCGAATGGCAATCTTCTCGGATGTTGTTTAATGAGTGGATGATTTCCTGTATTGATTCGGTGCTGCGTCAATTTGGTTCGCCCAACATCATCTGATTTCTTGGAAAAGAGATCTCCGAATTCTAATAATAGATTTCTTGCAGCATTCCTCTGTTTATCATCTATCTCTGCACTCTAAAGGAGTTCATTAATTAGAGTGTCAGGAGGCTCAGATAGTGTGGCTTGACAATTTCGGTTAATGCAGGTCACTGGAGTGCAAGGCGCCAGCACTTCTCCTTCTTTTATTAGTTTTACCTTATTGCTTAGATTAGCAACTCTTACTGGGATTACATTTCGTGAAAGGTTGACGAGTGAAGAAGCCACTAGTACTCCTTTAACGCTATTGTCAGACTCTGGATATTCAGTCAATCCATAATGAAAATTATTATCTTCTGAAAGAGCTCTGGAAACTATTGTCTCAGTTCTTCGTGGTAATGTTGTTTCACTCTTTGCAGTTATATGATGGACTGTTTTAATATCTAAATATTTCGTCTTAAAAATCGCTATGTCTTCAGAACATGAGTGCAGTTCAATATTTTCAAAATCTAACTTGAAATGGTTTTCTTTGAGGAAATCCAATCCAAGAATAAATTCGTCATTTATATCAGCGACATATGCCATATGATGGTACACGGCATTACCAATTGCAATGTTTAGATTTACTTTTCCATGCACTTTAATCTTATCACCTGTCACAGTTTGGAGGGTAATGCAGGGCGGCGTCCAGATGAGTTTCTCACTAAGTTTGCGGGCCAAATCTGTCCTAATGATAGTTACGTTGGCTCCAGTATCGATTATCATTCTACAGGGAACTTCGTTGACATGTCCCATAACGAAAAGTCCGTTGTCGCCGCCACTTACAGAAGAAATGTGAAACAATTTGAAATGGGGCTTCTGACTCTCTGGACATCTCCGCCCCGCGAGATGGCCACATATTAGTTTCCCTGCTGTGGTGGAAGATCATTTCCACCATCTTTTCGTTTCGGGCAGTCTCTACGGACGTGTCCGACTGCACCGCAAGTCCAACACTGGATTTTCGTGTTTCTGCCATCTTTTCTCAATTCTAAATTACGGAATTTTCGCCGCAGATCTTCGATTTGTTTTCTTAGATCATAGTCCGTATCAATAGCAGAGACGGCTCTAATTGAGTGCCGATCTTTACGCGTGGCCTGCTGGGCAGCCTCTATCTTATGTGCGTAGACTAGGGCAGATCCGATATCTTTGACATCGGCGAGTCTAAGTGTTTTCTGTATCTCCGGATCCCGCACACTATCGATGAAGTGATGGAGAGCCAGATCTTGACGTGTCTCAGCTGGGCAGTCCGAAAATGCTAGACGGGAAAGTCGCTGAATATCGGCAGCCAATTCTTGTAGACTTTCACCCGCTTTTTGATAGCGGGACTTTAACTGTAGTCTGCTATATTCTTTAGTGCACTTATCTCCAAACCGCAGCTCAAGCGCACTCGATAGGGCTTGGAAATCGTGCCTCTGCTCCTCCGGAAGCGTCTCGAGGATGTCAGCCGCGTCTCCTCTTAAAGAAGCCGCCAGGTGAAAAGCTTAGGCTCGGGGATTCCATCCATTAGCTTCCGCTACCATCACAAACTGGGTCTTGTATACTTGCCAGGATGATTTCCATCAAATGTTGAGAGTTTAATATTGGCTATGGAAGGCACAAATGCCACGTTGGGTTCCTCATGTCTGTTTGACATTTGTTTCTTCAAGCTTTCAATCTCCTTATTGATATTGTCTAATGCTTCTTCCACGTTTTCTTCTATCTCCAGAACTTTAGTTTCAACTGAAGTTACCTTATCTTCCATTGCATTCATCTTTTCCTGAATGATCTTGGAGAATTCTTCTTTAACACTTACAATGTCCTTCTTAAGTTCCTTTTTAAGCTCCTCCTGTCCAGATTTTATCTCTTTCATCATCTCGGTTTTAATCTCTTCTTGTCCAGCTTTCATCTCTTCTTGTCTAGCTTTCATCTCTTCTTGTCCAGCTTTCATCTCCTCTTGTCCAGATTTTATCTCTTTCATCATCTCGGTTTTAATCTCTTCTTGTCCAGCTTTCATCTCAGCCATCTGCTCCGCTAATTTTTCGAGAAGACTTTTCATTAAATCCGTATCCATTTTTCTTGTGACACGCTGCATCAACTCTTCAATCCCGATTCTGACACCAGTTGTACCGAGCTCCACGGGTTCGTGTTGATTGAGAGTTGAATAAAGTGACCACTTAATGAACACAAGACTTTTATTCGTAAAAACTTCATTAGATAAACAAAATTCCCGCTGTAACAATCACAATTATACAGCTACAATTCATCAGATACAATAAGAAATAGCTTCCAATCACAGGTCTCAAATACCTCAGACAGAGAACAACTAGCAGTCACAACTAATCGTCTTCACTCACTGACTGTCTTCACAAAACTAACTCTTCCATGTCGGGCTGCGGTATTAATACCTGACTTGGCGGAGAAATCTACCAATTTCGCCAAGGTTCTGGAAGCTTCTAGGCTATCTCGAAAAATATTGGTCCTAGAGCTTAGGTGATGGATGTTTCCAGAAGTATCGATTTCTCGCCAAGTCGCCAATAATCTCGCCAACCGTCGCCAAGTCGCCAAATCATTAGGAAATCCGCTTTTAAACTACAACACGTCTAAATACCGCAATTTTTGCCCAAAATGTGAGAATTTCCGATCTGTCTGAGATACTTTAAGTCAAATATAATCATTATTTATAAATTTGTAACAATAGGGTAATCTTTTAACCCCGATAATTTTAAAAGTATTACCCGCTGATTTAACCTTAGAATTTAGTAGAAAAAGTAAAAATGATGATTGGAATTTGGGAGCTTTACTTCAGTTTTTAGGTGAAGAAATACTAAGTCGCGAAAAAGCTCTCTCTTTCCATCCTCCTGCTAAAGAAAAACAAACTTCAACTCCCCCTTTTCAAGAGCGCAGTAGTGGGGTCTTCGGGTCAAAGTCCTCCCACCGCGACTCTTTTCGAAAGCCGAAAGGCAATAATTCTTCGGCGGCTGAGCTTTTAGTGAGTCACACAACCTAATAAATGTGTTATTTGTAAGGAGAATTCGCACGACTCTTTTTCCTGCGATTCAGTCAGCATAGAAATGAAGCGCGATTGTTTGAAAAGAAATAAACTTTGTTTCTTTTGTTTTTCGAGTGGACACCCAATTTCATCTTGTTTAAAACTTAAAAAAAATAAAGGATGTTTATTTTGTGGCTCAAAATCACACCCAAAAACCCTTTGTTACAAGTATCATAATAATTCTAACGAAGCAGTTTCTATCCCACAAGAAGGAAATAATGACATCATTACTAACTTGTCTTCTTGTAAAACCGAAACTAAATTGCAAAAAGTTTTATTGCAAACTGCGTCAGTTATTGCTCGTAATGGAGAACAGTATAGAAAATGTCGGTTATTGGCCGACACAGCGGCGCAGCGAACCTTTATTGAAAAGGAACCTTCGAAATTATTGAAACTTCCAGTGATTCGAAAAGAAAAACTTTCTGTTTATTCCTTCGGGAACCAATCTCCTATTGAAAAAACATTTAATGTAGTTAGATTAAGATTAGAAAATAAGGAAGATCGAAATTCATATTTAGAAATCGAGGTATTGGAAACGGAAAAAATATCCACTGCTCATATTCCCCCACCTGGCATAAACATCACAATTCATAATAAACATTTAAGAAACTTAAAATTAGCGGATACATCTAATAAAGATGTTGAGATTTCCATTTTAATAGGCGTGGACTATTATTATAATGTTATGACGGGTAGAATAAAACGAATTAATTGAAAACTTGTAGCTGCTGAATCTCACTACGGCTGGTGGAGTCGCAGAGACTTCTAACAAAAATTTCAGGGATACTTTCACAATGAAAGCAGTAATAGAAGGAGACATTTCGAAACAATTAGAGACATTTTGGCAAATAGAAAATCTAGGAGTCGAACCAACTAACGATAATCTAAATTGTAATGATAACAAAATTTCGCGAGAATTTGAAGAGAATATTCGGTTTCGAGATGGTAGATATGTAGTTAAATTTCCCTGGAAGGATAATTTAAAAGAGTCACTTGATAATAATTATGATGTTGCGTATGGAAGATTTTCAAAATTGTGTTGTAGGTTTCAAAATGATATCTCCTTATATAATGAATATAAAAATGTTGTAGATAATTACATAGAACAAAACATTGTAGAACCTGTTCCCGAGTCTTGTGTAGTAGACAGTGCAGAATTTTATTTGCCGCATAGGGCAGTTATTCGTCATGATAAGGTGTCTAGCAAACTCAGAATTGTTTTTGATGCTTCCTCACATGAAAGAGGCAAGCTTTCATTAAATGACAGTTTGTATGTAGGTCCTAATTTGTATCCTGATTTATTTGAACTTTTATTGTCCTTTCGAAAACATCCAATCGCATTTACAGTAGATATTAAACAAGAATTTTGGAATATAGAGATAAATGAATCGGAAAAAATGTAACAAAGTTCTTTTGGACTGACAATCCTTTTTCACTTTCGGAGTCCTTAAAAGTTCTCAGATTTACTAGAGTTTTATTTGGAATAAACAGCTCACCCTTCCTCTTAAGTGCAACAATTAAACATCATTTGAAAAAATATTCTTCTCTTTTTCCACAAACTTATGAACTTTTGAACAACTGTTGTTATGTTGATGATATCATTGGAGGACAAAATACTGTTGCATCTGCCTACACAACTACTGTAGAATGTGCCCAGATTTTTAGCGAAGCAAATATGCTTTTACATAAATGGGCTACAAATTCTGCGGAGTTACGTGAACTTTGGATGAAAAACGGTTTCTCTACTGAAACAAAATCAAGCCCAATCGGTCAAAATATGATAAATTATAAAGTGCTTGGCATTTCCTGGGATACTGATAGAGATTTGTTTTATTTTGATATAAAAAATCTATTATCCTTTGTATCGAAAGAGACTGACACAAAAAGATTTCTTTTGCAAGTTGCTGGTCGAATCTTCGATCCAATAGGATTTGTGACTCCCTATGTGATTCGTTCGAAAATTCTTATTCAGAAAGTATGGGAATTAGGTCTTTTCTGGGATCAAGAAATGCCGCAGATTGTACAGAGGCCATTTAGAGAATGGTGTCTTGAATTGAAGGAACTTAGTTTAGTGACAATTCCTCGTTTTTATAATTTCACAGATTTAGATGCAATTGATGTGCAATTTCATTCCTTTTCGGACGCATCTAAAGAGGCCTATGGTGCAGTATTATATTTTCGTGTCGTCAAGGTTGACGGGACTGTTGTAACTAGTTTTGTCTCCTCGAAAAGCAGGGTTGCTCCATTAAAGACACTTTCTCTGCCTAGATTAGAATTGATGGGAGCACTGCTTTCTGCTAGGCTGTGTGAAAAAGTTTCCAAAGCATTAAAGCTGTAGAAACCTTGTTATTTTCATACAGATTCCTCCATCGTTTATCATTGGATCAAGGGTGAACCGTCCCGTTTCAAGCCATTCGTTAAAAATAGGATAGAAGAAATTCAAAAGTTGACTGAACCATCGAAATGGAATCATTGCCCTGGGAAAGAAAACCCAGCTGATATTTTAAGCCGAGGGATGTCAGTTAAGGAATTGAAGAATAGCGAACTTTGGTGGCATGGGCCATCTTGGCTTAAACAAGCAGAGCAAATTTGGCCCAAAATCAAAACGAAAAATGTAAGAAATCAAGACTTAGAATATAAAAGTAAATTTAGTGACATTTCACAAAATGAAATTGTCCTCGAAAATCGTGAAAAACTCATAAATATTGATAAATTTAGCAGTTATCTCAAAATATTGCGAGTAACTGCCTTTGTGTTTCGATTCGTAAACAATGATAGAAACACTTTAAAGATAAAGGGTGCCCTAGAAACTGATGAATTAAAAATGTCAGAAGAATATTGGATTAAAGAAACCCAAAAAGAAGCATATAGACCCGAGTTGATAGATTTGGAAAAAACTCAAAGAGTTGATTGTTCAAAGAGTTGATTGACTCAGAGAGATTGTTCAAAAATTTGTTCTCTAGTACCATTTTTAGATGATAGGAATATTTTATGAATAAAGGGTAGATTAGGCCAATCAGAACTTTCCCTGGGTGAAAAACAACCTATTCTTTTACCCAAAAACTCAAAGTTCTCGGAATTATTAGTTAAGCATGAGCATACAAAGAATTTTCATAGTGGAGTAACAACTACTCTTGTAATAGTCACAAGGAAGTTTTGGATAGTGAAAGGGAGACAACTCGTCAAGAGTGTTATCAATAAATGCTTAATTTGTAGGAAATACAATGTTAAGCCAGCTAACCAAATAACAGCGCAACTTCCAAAAGATAGAATTTTAGAAAATCCTCCCTTTGAAATTTGCGGTCTTGATTTTGCAGGACCAATATTTTACAAATGTGATAAAGAGGTCAGTAAAGCTTATTTTGCAATTTTTACCTGCGCTGTAACTAGAAGAATACACTTAGAATTAGTGTCATCGGTGTCTACAAAACATTTCTTACTCGCTTTTCGGAGATTCATTTCCAGGCGAGGTAGTTGCAGCGTTGTTTATTCAGATAATGCTAAAACGTTTAAGGCCGCAAACTGGGACTCTATGGACTTTTTCAACATCTTACAGCATTCGGAATTTAAAGATTTCATTTCATCTCGTGGGATTAGATGGAAATACATCGTTGAAAGAGCTCCATGGTGGGGCGGATTTTATGAACGGCTTGTGAAATCAGTAAAAGATCCACTCAGGAAAATTCTTGGGAAAGCTCTCCTAACGTTCGAAGAACTAGCAACGATTATAACTGAAATTGAATATGTTATCAACTCGAGACCTTTATCTTATGTGACAGATATATTTTCTGAGCCCGATCCTTTAACACCTCTTGACTTCTTGCAATATGGAAGAAAAAATCATGATTATCCTCTTCACTTCGCTGAATTAGCAAATAGTCTGTCAAATAGAGAATCTTTGATCAAGAGAAAACAATATCAAACCGTTCTTTTGAAACATTTTTGGATCAAATGGAAAGAACAATACCTTCTTGATTTGAAAACTGTGCATCGTTATAAGTCACCAAAAGTTCGCCCAGAAGTGAAGATTAATGATATTGTGCTCGTCGAAGGATCCTCTAAATCCAAACTGCTATGGGACTTAGGAATAGTTCAAGAAACTTTTCAAGGTAGAGATAAACACGTTAGAGCCTGTATTGTTAAAACGAAAAAGGGACTTTTCAGAAAACCAGTACAATTGATATACCCTTTCGAACTGAACGAGTGAACTGGTTTTTGTGTATCCTTTATTGATATTTTTGAATCATTTATTGAAAATACCTTTATTTGTAACCTGAATTCTGTATAAGTTTGTGATTGTAATTTAATTGATTCATATGTTTTGATTGTAATTTTGTATATTTTTATACTTCTAATGTTCAAATTTTAAGTTTTAAAATGTTGATATAATTTAGTGATTTGTGAAATTTTCAATTTTTTCTATTTATAATTACAGTAATTTGTTCAAAAATTTACTAATTTGTTCGCCAACATTGAATAATTTTAATCCTCATAAGAGCTGTTTTATATAAATATTTGTTTAAATGTAGTTAAGCAAACTGGAATAATCTTGTGTATAAGTTTGTAATCTTTGAGTATTAACCATTTAATATTAGTTTATTTTTGTCAATTTGTAACTAAAGTTTTCTTGTATTTGTTTTATTGCAATAATACTATAGATACTATTGATGAACTCTTTGGAAAGTTCATGGTGGGGAGCTGTGGAAAATATCAATCCGCAGCAACCCACTTGGTCCTACCTTAACGCCAGAGGGCGTTCCTTGCAATTTGTATTTGTTATATAGTTTTTAGTCACACTTTTGTTTTTACTTGCTTTTGTAGGAGAACTATGTTTCTCAGCTCGGGTCGATTTAATCGGCCAAAAGTATTTGTTATTTTTTTCTGTTATTAAATATTTGTTACGTTTTCAATTGGGTATTTATTTAGTATACTTCTGCAGTGCCTTCACCGGTTCTATTTAGTTTTTAGTTTGATATATATATATTTTTTTCAAGTACTAAAGGAAAAAAATGATTTGAGTTCAGAATAATTAATAAAGCTTAAGTTACCACACAATGATAACATGTGAGTGAAATTTATCCTAAAATTCTGCGTCCATATAATTATTGCAAATACTCACCACAAATTAGGGAATTATTTTCATTTGAGAGAGGGAAATTTATAATTACATAAATATATTCTTGTGATATATTTATTGTATTAGAACGTTGCTAAATTAAGGCAATGGTAGAAATAGAATTTTCAAATTTATGAATAATATCAAAGTTAATTTCATAAATATTATAATAAAATTCGAAAATAAAATAATTTTTATTCTTAGGAAATATTTTAGAGAAAGCTTTTTATGTAATAATTTTGAACATATTCATTATTGGCAATAGCAGATAAGAAATTAATATGAAATAAAAGTTTATTACATAAATTTATAATTTTAAAGAAGAAATTTTGTTTTAGATTAGTTTGATAAAATTGAGTATATTGAAATCTTTGAAGCATACAGTATTAACATTATAAAAATTGATATGGTTATTAAAAATTCAAATTTTGAATGAATTTCTGCAGTATGCAAATAACCTAATTGAAAAAAAAACATCTTTTAAATTTTCTAGCTTTATTTTAATTTATTACAAGATTATTTAAAAGCCTTATTCTATTAGTGAATCATTTACTTATTAAAACTGGAAAAAACTGAGATAAAAACTAATTTAAAAATAAATTTGCCTCTGAATCAATCAGAATCAGTAAGTTATTTGTTCATCAACAATGTCGAGATTTTTTTATTGTTGTTACTTATGACACTTGAACAAGCCAAGCTCGCTATATGACGTTGGCTATGCGAATTTAAGTCAGTAGGGTGTGTCTTTCGTTTAAACAGAGCACCATGAAGGTGACAGTACGATTTTGCTCTAAACCCCTCCGATAGATGGCACCACCAGAAGATGATGCACTCCTTCAAGATGTCGAGATTTTAAAACGTACCACTTATTGTCAATAACAGAAACCATTGTATAAATATGATGCATTTTGTTTTGAAAGAGATTATTTTAAAAATAATTTCACTTCTGGTGTTAAACCTATCTATAAATTCTATAATTGATTTCTACCATCCCGGAGTAATTTTTGAGTTTGAAATTCCCTGAAGTATTATTAGTATTATTTTTCTGTACATTTTTTTTATGTTCTTATTCCCAATTTTCATGTACAAAAAAAGATAAAAGCATGCTTTTAAAATGAAACAATGTTTTTAATAAAGCTTACCGCAAATGATTATATAAATTAAAATTATATGCATTATAACATTTACGAGATAATTCTGTTTCATATTAACATTTGACTCGAACATGAATTGTATAAGAAACGTGATGTATCTTCTCATTTTTCTTGCAGGGTATGATCCTTACACTTTGAGAGGAGCGAACATCGGAGTGTACACGGGCACCATATTTCACGACAGACTCCAAATCCATGCGAGATCTGCGAATTCTTACACCCCTCCTTTTGTTTGGACTAAAAGCATGAAAGTGTCACATATCACATATGCGTTTGATTTTAGAGGTAAGGAATCAACAACACAGTCATTATATCTTTCATGAAATTCCTGTAACTAAATTGAGTTAAATTTTTCTGTCATTATTATTTGAAAACTACATTTTCCGGACAAATTTATCCTCTGTGGCATTTTATGAAGGCTGGGAGCAAACGAGCGCGAAGATCGGATACACGATGCTGTGAAGACAGTCGGATGATAGCCGTTCTCATGTCGCTGTACGATGTGACTGTGACATAAATAAGACGTATTATCTGACGTCATAGATATTTTAAACCAATGAGAACTTTTTTGTATTCTGTTTCCATTTTCGATCGACTCCCAAATCTGGTTTACTTATTTTTCATTGCTTACAAATATTTAATTTCTCTGTGCTACACATTATTTAAGCAATTGAAACACCATCCTCGACAATGTAAACAAGAAAAAAGATCAGTTTTCTACAATTGATGGAATTTATTTTATTAATAGTAAATTTCAAATTTTTACAATATCAAATATTTGGAATTAAACTATTAAAATTGTTAATAATTTCAACGTAAGAGCGACATGTATTCAAAGCAAATATTTAGTTACATGAAAATTTCTTTTGAAAAGTTTCAGCAAACAGACGTAAAATTTCTTTAGTTTACGTCTTTTGTACTTGTCGAAATAAGAACTGTTTTTAGAGTCCAAAAGACATTGATGGTCTGTATAAATAAAATAAAATTAGTGAACTACTGAAGAGCGCAGAAATTTAAATTAAAAATAATGTTTTTTAAAAAAATTAAAGTTATCTCTATTAAGATTTATAATAAATTCCTCCTCTTCAGTTGAAAATTTGTAATTTACTTCCATTTCAAATTTCTAGCACGAGGAATAAGGCCTAAAACACTTAGTCGAAAACTGTCGCCCTCAACGTTATATTTCAAATCTGCTTGAAATCCAAAATCATCGTGCGCTCCACCCATTTTCTGACGTAACTACCGCAAAAATGACGTCATTCCGTCTGATGTGTTTTACACGCGACTCTTAGATCATCGCGCAAGACACATCACACGCGATTACCGGTGCATTTGCTCTCAGCCTAAATCACTTTAAAATAACCATTGAAATTTGAAACTGCATTGATGCTATGTTTTTTTAAGTAATATTTTACATTTTTTCTCTATCAATTGAATTTATTTATTGATTAAAATTGAAATAGCCATCACATTTAATGAAATGGCCGCGTGGCCTGGTCGATTAGGGCGAGGTTCTCACTATCTCACTAGTGAGTTCAAATCCCGACTTAATCGAATATCTATAGTTTTCGCTAGAAGTGGTTGGGGTGAGTTAAAATTGAGCATGGTCGCATTGTCCTCCGAGTACAATGATACCTTTAAGGGTAGCAAGCCAAATATTGGGAATCTTCTGCTTGGTTCTTGTTTCAAAATCACGAAGACTCCACCCGGCTGCTTTTATCTAACTGGTGGAGTCCAACTCAGGGCTAGGTAGAGGAAAGCATGCTGGCGCAATAAATTTAATAAATTTTGCCCACGTTTTACTGTTAAAAATTGTGCTTTGTGATAAAATATTAGTTATTTATTTGTAATTTGTCAGAAATATTTCGAACGGTTATATTTTAAAGTTAATAAAGTCAAAATTGTGTATGTAATCATTTTCTGTTGTATTCATTCATAAGATAAGCTTCTAGAATCACTTAATTGATTCATTATGAACTAATCAATAATTCTTATAACATTGGGATAATTTTATAGTAAATATTTTTTACAAAATTAAGCTCTCACACAAGGAATTACGTGAATTTTTTTTTTATTAACTTCTTAAAAACTTTTAATTTCTTCTATTGCGATAAAAAATCTGAAAAAACTTCAGCACATTGACAAATATTTATAACATTGATAAAAACATAATTCAATAAAATCCGTCTAATTTTTATGATAGAATAAAAAAATGATCAATTAATATTAATTTATTAATGAAAATGAATGTCACAATAAAAACTAGTTAACCTTTCATTGCAAGTTTTTCTTCAGTCTATTGTCAAAAAGATGTAATTTTTAACAAAAAATAAAAGCAAAAATTTGAAAAATAATATGATAATTTTTAATATTAATAATTTTTTAATTATTTGAACATCTTAATTTGCAATTACTAAATACGGTTACTCTGAAATTTTTGAGATACGCGCAGACGAGAATTTACAAAATAAAAATAACGGTTTAATTTTAAAGTACAAAGTATTTTAACACAGAAGACGATTTTTTACTGACTTACTTCAACTTGTTTAGCGTGGAATAAATTTTAAACAGAAGAGAAAATGGAGTTGACGCGAGAACATTTTCGCGCTACGATTTTCTACGATTTCAAAGCAGGGTTAAATCAAGAAGAATGCGTTCAACGGTTGCAATTAGCATTTGGTGACGAATCTCCAGCTAGTGCTACTGTATTCAGATGGCTTAGAGAATTTAGAAGAGGTCGCAATTTTTTTCAGGATGAAGAACACACAGGAAGGCCGCCGTCGGCAGTAATCCCGGAAAATGTGTCTGCCATACGAAAAATGTTAATGGATTATAATCGCTGTACATATCAAATGATACAGAAGGAGCTTAACATGGGATCCGCAGCCATACACAAAATCATTCATGAAGAATTACATATGAAAAATGTAGTTTGCCGTTGGGTTCCCCATAATCTAACTGAGCATCAAAAAGAGGAGCGTGTCAGAATCAGTAAAGAAACTCTTAAAATGCTGAATGATGGAGGCCACCGCATCATTTCTAAAATTGTAACAGGTGATGAAACGTACATACCGTTTTTTGACGTTCCAACACGTCAAGCAAGCAAAGTATGGGTCTTTGAAGATGATCCCACGCCGACAATGGTGAAAAAACGCGCATTGAAAAAAGTGATGTATGCCGTTTTCTTCAGAAGTACGGGATTGGTCAAAGCCATCAAGTTGGAAGGACAAAAGACAGTAACAGCAAACTGGTATACCACTAAATGTCTTCCAGAAATTCTACAAGAACTGAATGTTAGGGGACTAATGCTTCACCATGACAATGCATCTTCACATACAGCCGGATTAACAGTTGAGTTTCTTAAACAAAAACAAGTTAAAGTGATCGAACATCCGCCATATTCACCTGATCTAGCTATGTGCGATTTTTGGTTATTCTTTAATCTAAAAAAGAACCTACGTGGACGTCGTTTTCATTTAGAAGAAGAGATTGATGTGGCTATAAATGCATTTTTTCATCTATTCGAAGAAATGAATGGCTTGAGGCATTTAATATGTGGAAAATTCGTCTACAAAAGTGCTGGAGACTACTTTGAACACACCTAAAATTTTGTAAGTATAACTTTAAAAACCTAGTTGTATCTCAAAAATTTCAGAGTGACCCTAGTATTAATTAATATCATAATCAATATTATTAAAAACTAATTACAATTTTAAACTAAATGTTGTAATGAAAACTCACTCGTGTCGACTATCATAATAAGCTGTTTCCCTATCTTTTAAAAAGATGTAATGTTTTTGGCAAAATTAAAGAATAATATTATAAATATATTGATGGTATATTTATATTTATTTCAACCTTGTAGTTCACATTATTAAATATTAATTATTCTGAATCATCATAATTATTATTGTCAAAAATTAATTTTTTGAGGTAAACTCACCCATAGATTAAAACAAATATTTTATTAAACTTAGAAAAGTTAAACGAAGGGTGCTTTTGTCATTAGATATGATGTTAAAGTTATGACAAATGTTGATAACAATAAACATTACTTTAAAATCTTATTGTGAGCTATATAATATGTATATAATACATGTACACATATATGATATATGTAAATAAAGATGTTTTAAATTTTCATATATAAATTAAAGTTCAACTTTGAGAAATTTCTTACGTGATTAACTCTCTGAAATATCATCCATGCATAAGTTATTGTCACAATGAATAAACTTTTGATGATTGCTAATTATTCCTGACATTTCTAATTTCATAATCTTTTAATTAATCTCTATTCTAAGATTCTAATGATCATAATTTTCTCTCTGGAAACAGTATGCTTCTTTATAAAAAGTTATAAAAGACATTTGCTTTAAAATTATAATTATGTTTGAAAAGAAAAAAAAAAGAAAATCTTATTAATTTAAATCTTTTTTATATATACACATAGATTTAATTTTTAAAAGTAAAAAAAAAAATTAATAATTCAACGAATTTTTTGAGCACATGTTTTACAAATCTGCTTTTTATTATTTCAGCAATATTAATATTAAGAAAATTTTTCATATTGGCGTAAGCAAGGCAATAGTCTTAAGATTCGAAAGAAATTGTTTACAAATATTGCGGTTATTAAGGTATAACTATGATATCCCCCCCCCAAGTGATTTCTCGCCAAATATAGAGTTTATTTGTTTTGATTATAGTGCTGCCAATTTGAGTTTTTGTTACTTTTCAGACTTTTTTGTAACTAGATATGGTTTTTTTTTTATCGTGTTTTACATCATTTTTACGTCATATATATTGTTCTTTTCAGTGGCAATAGTATTTGAAGTTTTTATTTTACTTTCAATTCGAAGTTTTTGTTCTAAGTTTCAATTCGAAACCATTTGATCGCTGTTTGATGTTGTGCTTTGTTGTCGCCAGCGTCCAAGCATCGTAAACTGTTCTTTTTCCAATTTCTTTTTGTTTATTTATTATCTTTTTCTTATATATTTTTATTATTTTATTATTATATTTTTCTTATATACTTTTCATAATGCCTACGGTATATAGTGCTGTTCAGAAATTCCAAGAGATAATTTTGACTAAAATTAAAGCAAATAATGATGGATACTTTAGTTTTTGAAGCTCTAGACCTATTGTTGGAAACTCGGTAATTGCGAAAAAAATTTTTTTTTCATTTAACGCAGGATGCACCTATTATTTAATTTTTTGACAGAGCTTGGATTATTAAAATGCACGAATTACAGGAAAATGTGGATGGGAGATGAAGATGAAGCATAAGAAAGGTTATTCCAATGGTTTTATTTTACTTTGACTTGTAGAAAAATTATTAGGGGGAAACAATATAACACTGTGAAAAATCAATAAGCATGGTTCGTGGCTTTCACATTCCACATTAAAATTGTTTGAGGTTTTATTCATCACTCATGAAATTTTGAAGTGGATTAAAACAGAACAAATAATTGAGGAGCATTCTTTTGCAAAAACTACTTTGGCTTATTGGAAGCAATTTATCAATGAGATAATTTAAAATTATATCGAACTTTCATCCGAAAAAATAGGGGAGAGGGTAAAGTGGAAGAAATTGATGAATCAAAATTTGGCAAACGCAAGCAACTTAATGGGGCATAGGTTGAGGGTCAGGGAGTGTTTGGAGGAGTTGAGAGGGGTTCCGGGAGAGTTTTTCTTGTTACTGTACAAGATAGGACACAAGAAACTTTATTGAGGATTATTAAGGATTGGATTTTGCCAGGCACTTTCGTATATTCCGACTGTTGGAAGAACTATGAGTGTTTAACTCAGGGGGGGAGGGAAGTCAATCATAAATTGACATTTGTTGATCTCGAAACGGGTGTCACTCGAATGCAAATGATTAACAAAATGAACTTCAACAGCATTCTTAGATATTCTATGGTGAACTTCGCCTTGTTTGCTACCTTTCGAAGAATGCTATTTGACGGCACGCAGGTCTTAAGATCCTGTTTGGCTGCACATTTCCTACTTGATCAATGAATGAAATAATTAAATTATAAGCTATGAAAATTTCTTTTCATTTCTTTTTTGTTCAGGGAGCTGATTAACTTAAATGAATCATACAATGTCTAAATTATGAATTGATTCTAAATTTTATGTACATAAATAAATATTAATAGTTTAAGAAAGTTAATTTTTAAGAAGTATTGTAAAAGAATATTTTTCATACAAACTACAGTTCTGTATATTGTATTTAAAATAATTTTTTTAAGTAATGGAACAGTTTCCGAAATCCTGAAAGAAACTATCTTTAAAATACATTGCTGAAGCAATTAAAATGCGTGAGTTCGGTATGAGAATTAAAAAGGAAAACTATATTTAGAAAGTTAGGAATAGTTGGGCTCTACCAAGTGACACACGCGAAGTATTTTATAAGAGTGAATATAATGTCTCAGCAATAACACATAGATGAATCGATTGTCTGAAGGGTCGTTCGAGGTTAAAGGTGGATCAAAACTACCCACAATAGAGAAAGCGTCACAAATCTCTCAAAACTTCATTACATGGAATTGGCTTTTAGAAATTGTAAATGTTCTCCAAAGATTATGACAAGTTCGTAGCTGACAAAAAACAAAGTAAAAAAGAGAAAAACTATTTAACATCAACATCAATAGTAAAGTCTCTATGACTGCAGTTTTATTCCTATAGAAATCACAATCAGAAATCTATTTGTACCATATATATATTCATAGCTGTACTAGTGAACACAATTTATACCTAAGGGTAACGTGGTTGGAATATTTACCAATCACTAAGCTTTTCGTAATTTTGAGACATTGTCAAATGACGAAGTATATACCCGAGTGCACACTCCCCTTCACATCCACATCAAATCACATCAGCGAAAGGGTATTGGACGTCACAAATTAATGTAAATAGATACCCAACCCACGTTACTGTAACGGCTCAATGAGGGATAATGTGGCCACCCTCACAGTGACGGCCCGTGGCAAGAGATTCTTCATTTTGTTGATTTTATGGAAAGTGAAGTGAAATTATTGAGCCTCAGGGGCTAAGTTACTGGTTCCACAGTTTCAATTCAAGCTTTTCGGAACTGACTCCAACATATGAATTTATGAGCTCGGAGATGTATGATTTGTGAGTGGTTGACATGAGAACAATGAGCTTCCCACAGAAATTAATGTATCACAGATGAAGTGTATGAAATTCCGTGTTCTTCATAGTAGAGTTCTCTTCAATATACAATGTCACAATAAACAGACTCTCATTTGGCAATCCTGCACTTATTTTAATACTGCGTTTGTACACCAAAGTATCCAATTTGTAAAGATGGAGTGACGATCTGAGTCCACAGTATTTATATTATTGGCCACACCGACATTTTTGCTATCAGGAATATAGCACTTCAAACCTAGTGTGGTTTTTAACGCTGCAGCAACAGAGAATGAGTTGTTCTCATAGAAGATAACACTTGTTCATGTCATTCTCAGCTTTTGAATTATTTCCTTTCCAAAGAAAAATAAATCTTCCGAATCAATTGACCAGCATATTCAGGAAATATAAATCTTATAGAACATGTTTCGGACATTCTTGGAAGAGCTATTTATAGATGTTTATGACGCCCAGAAAAAGGACAATAATTGGAAATCTTTGTTATACAAGAGTGGTTGAAAATCAACCAGCTTCCTTTATTGAAATCCTCATTAATTTTTGTCTTCTAAATAAACCACATTGCTTTCTTTCAGTTTTGATACAGTTTGTTTTACGCTTTAATTTCACCTTTTGCGCATGATGAATATTTGAACCAGAAATTACAGTTAAAGTAGATGCTGAAACACTGGAAACAATAAATCTGCTATGAGAACAGAACTTACAAACTACTGAATTGAAGATTAGAGCACTTATCATTCAGTTGCCGTCTTTGTTGGTTACCGTTAGAATCATACTCGTTATTGAGAAATCACATTTTTTGCTTGAAGACATAACACGTACTGTGAATTTTTTCGGTATGTACTTAACTCTAAATATCGTCAATAAAACTTAATTATTCCTTTTTTGTTTCATTCTTCTTTCCTATTTTACAATATTTAGACATCAAATATCAGTCACCAAAACATAATGAGTGTCCTCATCATCAATTTATATCCAAAATCACAATATCTCCTGAATGTTTCGGGCAATATTTAATGTTGTGCTGATCAGTTTGAGATTTGCATTTTTTTTAAAGACTAATGTATTCCCGTTCAAAACTCAATGTAAATTCGAGCGTGCTTTCTTCTTTAATTTTGATAATGTTTTCTTAAATGCTTATTCCAGTTACACCCTCATTAAGGTTAGGAATTGCTGTGGAAGATAAGTTCTTTGAAACGTTTGTAAATATTTGTTGTTTGAAACGTTTGTAAATACATTTAAGATGTTGATTGTGTTTATATGTCTAATGCAGGGCACGTGTCCTAAATTATCTGTTTAAATTGCTACAATGTATTTGTTTTTTTTTATTTTTTTGAATTTTCTCGTTTCCTTTTATAATTTAGGTCAAATTGTTTTATTAGGAAAAGCATTTTATAAACAAGTTCATTATAGTACTCAAAATTTAAATATTTACATATTTCTTAAAATCTTTTAAAAATAGTTTCCCAATTAAGCTGCGTCGACTAGCGAGTTTGGCTTCTCTAGATGTCCTTAAGTAACTACAACATATCATTTTGATAATTTTTATGAAAAATACTTTATTTGGAAAATTATAGAGTTGAATTGGTTTTAAATTTTTACAGAGACATTTAACGATGCATAAATAATTACACATGGATAAAAAAATTACTAAAATTTACTGATCCAGATTCAGCGTTCTACAGATTGACATTGGGTCTGATAAATACTAAGGTTTTCCATAAACAATGTTATGATCAAGAGAAAAAGCCACGCAGGAGATGGTAAACTCTTTAAATTCTAACTTTTCCAACAGTTACAAAGTCAGTTACAAAGTCTTTTATATTTAACTCGTATAGTAACCATAAGAATGATGCTTTTTTTCCAGTGTTATTATCAAATTTCCTACTTTCTGATGATGCTCTTCTCAGTTGGATTGATTACATTTTTATGAATTTTTAAAGGAAATCGGTTTTTATTAATACAGAATTGCAGTAGAAATATTTGTTGTTGTTATTTATGACACTTGGAGAAGATAAACTCACTTGCCAAAGGCTATTAACTAAAAAGGGTGCGTCTTTTGTTTAACCAGATTACCACGAAAATGAAAGTACGTCTTTGCTCTAAGACTCTTCCGATAGATGGCACCATCAGAGGATCCCCTCTCTCAATTTTGACGTTGATCTGGAGGAGGAAGAAATTTTCTCCAGACCATTACATCCATGGTAACTGCTCAACTACCGACCACAGGATTTTTGATTCCCACTGATTGAACGAGAACGTATATCGATATGTACTCGATGGGTCTTTGGCGTCATTGTGAATAGAACTAAGCCCAAGTAGAAATGTTTTGCTTTGAGAACTGTTTGAGAAGGACCAAGAAGAAAATGATTCTTAGAATTTTTAAATAATAATTTATCTGTAACATCTTGTAGCAATGTTACAATGAACCTGATGAATCAGATATGTCTTAAGCGCTTCTGTGATGCAGTACTCGGGTAGAAATTTTCCAATAAAATTTCTTTCACAAGGTATCGATTCTACCTTCAATTCTGAAAGCACGGTCTAGTACCGTTTATTTAAAGTCTACTAACAAATTATATATATATTCTATAGAGTGTGGAACGTAAAATAATAACGTAACGGCTCACTATAATATTATAGAATACAATATTTTCTACAATTATTTATGTTCGTATATAACACACTCCTTGTTAGCCACGCCAAATTACTCTCTTCGTCACTGAACACGGGCCCTTTCCCACGTATCTCCACCGGATTGGAGCCCTCTCAATTGACAACTGTGCTTGTGGAGACACTGGAAGCCTGTACCACTATGCCACCACCTGCCCACTTACTAGCTCGTGGCACTTTAACAGACAAAGTGAACATCTCCGTCTAGAATGGACTCGGAACATCGTTAGCAACCACTGTGCCACACCAAAGTTTATCGCCCTCATTTCATTCTTTCTCAATCATAGAGACTTAATCATACCAAACGATAACAGAGATGATGATGCTGACGATAGACAAGGGGACCTGTTTGACTCGGATACGGTATATTAGGAGTCACTCTCCCTCAACACATATCTTGCCAGTGCTCAACCTCATTCGTACTCTTCTCATGACTACTAGGACTGTATCACTTGTACATACTCTCATAGCTTATTCTCCCACTCACCGAACATTTGCCCGCAGTACTGCTCTTATTTAATCAAGACTTTCACCTGTATTCTCTTCTCCTTGTATGTTACTTTTATCACATTGTATTATGTTTTTATTGTCTTTACTCCGGAATCCTGCTTACCCCTTTTCTACTTGTACTCAATAATCTTGTTTTCTAAATGCGCAACATACGCAACTGTCTCCCCCATTCTTCCATCCTGTCCTCCGATTGTCTCTTCCTTCCAGCAACTCCTACCCAAACTGTTAGAACCCTTCTTGGGTTAGGCACAGGGGACTTTGCTGGTGTAAACGTTTTTGGTCAACAAATATCTGTTTGTAGGACCCATATACTTTGAGACGACAGTGAATTCGATTTGAGAATTTTAGGGGAATTTTATCCAAGTTTTTCAGAAGAGCGACTTTAGTTGTGTTACTTTCAGCAGGACAGTGCAGCATGCCACAGATCAGATCATGATTGTCTCATTTGCATGAGGTGCTTACACCTAAGAAGACAATCAGCAAATTTTTGTGGTCTCCTTCGTCACTTGACCTGTCCACGTGTGGCTTTTACTTGTGGGAATTGTTGAAAGGAAGAGTTTACGAAACAAATGCATACTTAATTGAAGAACTCAAGATCAGTATCCAGGATGTCATTTATCTCCTTAAGTGTGCTCGTAAGTGTATCTTTTTAAGAGTAATTAATCTCCTTAGGTGTGCTTGTGTGTAAACATTTATTGTGAAGTGAATAAAGGACACTTTCAGCCCCTATAGTGAGGGGAAGTAATTATATTGAATACATTACATTTTATTTTATGCGTTGAATCTACGGGTCTGTTTTTCGTGCCGCACTATTTAGTAGAGTATTCTATTTAATAGACTATTGTCGCTAATATATTGGGGAAAAATAAATATCACTTTCATGTGGTCCGTGGTACTGATCAGGCTATGCTTATCAAGATTTCTCTTTAAATATGCATTAATGCTTTTGATAAGCTTTTTGTTCACATTTTAAACATTAGGGAAAATTTAAGATATTCATTTCCTGGACTTTTATTCTTGTTGCCTATGTGGTGATCAAGCTCTGAGAATCGGAAGGATATTCCAAGCACGAGAAAACAACCTTCTATTCACAGTAAATATAGGAACAGAATTTCCTGTTTCCTATGGTACCTTAAATTTCCAGTCCAAGGAGTTATCTTCGTTGATGTCGAAGAAATAGTTAATAGCTTTGATTGATATTGACAAATATTGATTTCAACAATTTATGGTATTTTATCCCAAATTTTTCTGTTAATTGACAAATACTTTTAAGAAGTTTAAATTCCCACTGATAGTATAAAACCTATCAACTTTTATCATTTAAAGTAAAATTGTTATGATTCATTTTTAAAACATTGCCCTAGGGACCTTCAAAAATTAAAATAAGGCTAATTTCTATTATTTCGATCAGCTCTTACTTAGCATATTTCACCAAAATATATAATCAACTGAAGCTTATAGTATTAATTTATTTAACAATATTTTTAAGTCACGCAAATGTTACTAAAGAATATATTTTATATTTTTAAAAGTTACTCTTTTGTATTAGTTCCTTAACGTATTGGCACTTTCGAGGTTTAAATTACTACCGGGAAGTTAATAATATCTGTTTTAACAATCCTGATTCAAAAGTTATTGTCATATTATTAAATAATTTATTTAAATAACTATATCCTGAAATACATTTTCCTATTCCTTTTTTTATCTTTTGCCGAACGAGGCAATATTAATAAATAATTATCAAGATTTTCAGCCAAATGTATAACAAAAATGTGTGATCGAATTCTGAAGACTGTAATGGAAGAGTTACTCTTCAATATTTTGTATTTAATACATGTGATTAAAAGTTACGTGAATGCAAGTGTTCTTTATACTATATAAATAATTTGAAAAGCATATTTTTTACAATGAAGTCATATCTGTAATACCCTACTCGATGCAACCCTACTCGAGCCCTACTCGATGCAACAACACATCCTTTTTCAAGGGCTCCTGTAACATTATTATTTCCTCCAGCATATAGAATAAAAAATATTTAACAATGCTTTAAGAGCCATAAATTATCTTTGAGAATAATTGCCCCTACACGCGTCGTAGAATTGAATAGTGAAAAATAATTGACAGATATAAAACTTACTCACACTGTCAATTCTACCTATAATTCAAAATCGATACATATCCGTGGTGTAAAATTCATCATTTTAACTAGGAAAACTTTGATTATTAATTTGTTAAATATGCGAAAATTTTCTTAAATTTAAGATGATTATGATAAATTGAGTAAAACCTGCTTACATCTATTTATTGGGTGAGTTTCATTTTCTTCTTTTCAACTAAATTTTCTTCACAACAGCTTTTATACAGATTATAGTAACAATAGAGCTAACTTTAATGATTGAATAACAAATGCAATAGTCACACTTCAATATTCAAGGTTTAGTTAGAAAAAAATATTGCAAATATTGCTTTAATATATTGCAAAAGTTTAATGAATTGATGAATACCTTGAGATTTTGTTTTGCGAGTTCATTTCTTACGATCATGAAATCGGAATCATTATGGAAACTTCAAATAATTTTATGTTAAAGTATTCACAATAAATTAGCTTTCTCATTTTGATTCGAGTACCATTATCAAAACTAGAATCTGGGCGTATTGTATTCATGATATTAATGTAGTGAAACATGTGCTATATACAATATATTCAAATATTTATCTTAGAACCAATTTGGCATTGATTTCTAAAGCTTTTAATAATTATGATAAATAATAATGTTAACAGTAATAATTGAAATTTTGTTATTTTTATCAAAATTTCAAAAAATCTTGACCTATATTTAGGAATTATTCTAGTGATGCTCATAACTTATAAATCTTCATGTAACATCTTACTTGAATAAAAGGATTCTTTCATTTTAGTATTTCAATAAAAATGAAGCAATCTTCCAGTTAAAATAGTGCAAGGAAATAAATCTAGAAATTTCTTTATTTTACTGGAAAAACTGTATTTTATTGCTGATTTAATAATAAATATTATCACATTGCCGATTAAGAGGTTAGTTATTATCTGTAAAAAAAAAATCCATTTCATCATTTAATTTTAAACTTATGTGTATTCTCTCACATTATTTCCCTAACACAACTCAACTAAATCATAATTTCAAAATTACTTTAATCTATAGTTAGACAAAAATTCGTGACAAAACCAAGTAATTGGCTTTTCAGTTTATGAATAATTATTTTGAATTAATTATTCATAAACTGAAAAGTAACAGTAAGCTGTTACTTTTCAGTTTATGAATGTTTTTATCTTTAACAGAAATATAACTTGAGTCAAATCAATTGATTTTTTTATTCCGAGTTACAATTTAACATTTGCCTACGATAGTTGAGTGGTTAGCGCTCCTGACTCCTGAGCTGTGGGTTCTGGGTTCGAATCCCGGTTCGGGCATGTGTACTAAGTGTCTATTATTCAGAAATCCTTTATGCAGTGAATTATTTGTTAAACCATATTATCAATAGACACTTAACAAAATTCCAGGTCCATACTTAGTTAATTAAGTTTATTACTATAAGAATAATACAATTAGAATAATACAATTAATGATTTGATTAAATATATTTAGAATAATACAATTAATGATATATTCAGATTAACTTGGACAAATAAGTATACACTTTTACAGATAAATTAGACACAAACAAAAATAGATTAATTTCTTCTAATTTCATAATAGATTATATTTAATAATAGATGTAATAATAAAATATTTCATAAATAAAGATACCTGGCATTCCGTGGCAAAACATACTAGAGATTAACACAAAAGAAACTTACAAAGTCATTTGGGGACGCCAGGTATCCCACGTGGGCCAGGCTTAACACTTATCGGGTGACCAGAAACTCCTCGTTACTGGGCGCTTTCCGTTTCCTCTCGAGGGATTTTTCTGCAATCGTGGTACAGCAGCTGTTGGAGTATTGTAAGATGGGGTTCCCTCCTGCAGCCAATCTCTTGAGTATATTCTTCCCTCAGGAACTCGCCTTGCACGGCTATATACTCGACCACCTCCTTTTTTCGGCCAACTCCCAGTGTCCGGCGCTGATCTCACACCGATTCAGGCTCTCCTCCTTTTTTCAGCTGCACGCGTTCGGGCCCCGGTCTCTCTCCAAGTCTCTCCTTCCTTCCTTCCTCTCCTCGCGCCCAAAACCGGTTCCTGGTCATCTCCTCACTTCACTTCGCCATGCGCTCTCCACATGAATATACCCGGCGCCCCCTTACAAATAAATCTCTTTGCCAACCACAGGAAAATTAAATTACATTCATTTGTGGTCAGCACAAATACTCCCATCCTTTCAGAAAAATTTTTTTGAAAAAACATTTTTTTTATTTAACTTTTATGACAAACTACACAGGGGAGAGGAGTTCAAAATCACACTCACAAAAGACTGAGATAAAGCTATATACAAATTAGAATCGTTTATACATGTTTATCACCCAAATATGATCAAATACTATGCCTATGTACATACTGTTCCAGAAAATACTATTTTTCAATTTTCCTCACACTTAATATATATCGAGACACCAGCAACATACTACCAATACTCATTTAGCGGCGTGGTACTACACCATTAACACGTCTCCTGAGGTTATACCTTTGAGTATTATTTGGTCGTAAATAACCTTCGATACCTTCCATATTGGATACCTGTCTTGGAGATTCACACTCAGAAGAGTAAGGTTTGGAATTTGGTTTCTCATCTTGTGTCTCTACTGTTTCTCGCTCTCCAGCCTCGTTTCCGGCTACATTGTCTATTAAACAATTTTGCCTACTGGTCATTGGTGATAAATTTTCGATATGAGCTACTCGTACATATTTCGCATTTCTTGTATGTTGGATCTGTACAACCACCGGTGAGTGTAACCTTATAACTTTGAAGGGGCCTTCATTATGCTTATAGAATTTCCGACAACGGCCCGGTTTAATTGCTGGATTGAACCAGTAAACTAAGTCACCAACCTTTATGTTCTTAACTTTACTGACCTTATCTCTACGCATTTCTCTTTTATTGGCCGCTGCCTCTAAATTGTCTTTCACCTGATGGTATGACGAGTATAATTCCGATAAGAGTGAATTGGCATAATCATAATTATCAGCGTAAGAAAATTGATTTCCTTCTCTTAAAAACTGGTACGGTAAGGAAAACTCCCTCCCAAAGACTAAAAAGGCAGGAGAAAAATTGGTAGACTCATGAACTGCAGTTCTATATGCCAACAGAGCAAAAGGAACTTTTCTGTCCCAGTCAGAGTGCGCGCTATTTACTATGTGACTTAGGGCATTACCTATAGTAGCGTGAGCTCTCTCTATGCATCCGTTAGATTGTGGCCGCCACGCCACCGTGTCAATTTTCTGTATACCTAACGCGCTATAGACCCTTTTCATTCCTTCACTTATTAAATTTATCCCTCTATCCGAAACAATTTTACTTGGAGTACCGTAGCGGCAAATGAACTGCATTAGAACGTCCGCTACGATTTCACTACTAGTAGCTGATACTGGAAATGCATCAACCCATCTTGTAAAATAATCTGTGAAAGTGATTAAAAATCTGTTTCCCCTTTCTGTAATCGGCAGAGGACCAACAATATCAATTGCAACTTTTTCGAACGGCCCGGAAGGAATAGGTATGCGCTGTAAAGGTGCTGCAATTTTTGGCTTATGGGCTCTTCTTTCTAGACAGCTGGTACATGATTTAACCCAATTGATCGTGTGTGTCAGGAGCTTTGGCCAATAAAACCGTTCTCTTATTTTCATTAAAGTTTTCTTAATCCCTGGGTGACACACTAAGGGGGAGTCATGGTAAATTTGAAATACATTTTTTATTAACGTTTGAGGAATAACATACTTCTGTTTTTCTGGTTTGGGTTGATTTCCTTCTGAGCACATTAATATTCCATTTTTCTCAAAAAATTTCAATTTAAGAGGATGAACCGGTTTTTTCTTTAACAGTGCTTCTCTTATTCGTTGACACTTGGTATCAGTTTCTTGCTCTTTTCTTAGTTGATCAAGAGTGACATTCGATATACCTACACATATCTCAAGCGGTTTGTCATGGAAAAATAGCTGCCCCTCTACGGTCTCCACATGGGAAATATTTCGAGACATAAAATCTGCAATACTGTTTATCACCTGGACATATTTTATTTCAAACTGAAATTGTGACATTGACAAAGTCCAACGAGCAATGCGGCAGAATGAATCTTTCACTTTCATAGAACTAGCTAAAGGGGCATGATCAGTATATATGTAAAATTTACGCCCTAACAAGTACTGCCTAAAATAATTAGTAAAATGTACTATAGCTAAAGCTTCTCTTTCCGTTACTGAATATTTCATTTCTGCTTGATTTAATTTTCTACTACCGAAGGCTACTGGCTTGGGGAAACCTGAACTGTCTAACTGGGCCAACACGCAGCCAATTGCCACATTACTAGCGTCGGTGTAAATAGGAAAATCTTTCTCCATATCTGGGAGCTCCAAGCATGGCTCTTGTACGAGGGCCGATTTCAGTTCAAAAAACTCTTTTTCCGCCTCTTTATTCCATTTGAATTTTAATTTTTCTTTAGTTAAATTTGTTAAATTTATCGACCGCTGACTTATATTTGGAATAAATTTTCTATAATAATTTATGCATCCTAAAAAGCTTCTAACTTGTTTCCTGCATTGAGGTATTTGGAAACATTCAATAATTTCAACGTTTTTCTTGTCCGGAAAAACTTTACCTTTACTAACTACAAAACCTAAGTATTTAATTGTATCAGTTAAGAATTTACATTTTTTAGGCTTTAATTTAAATTTATGCTCACGTAATCGATCAAAAACTGCTTGTAATTTAGGAAAATGTTCCTCAACGGTTCTACTAGCAATGATTATATCATCAATGTAAATACCTATATTAAGTGGCTCTAAACCTGATAAAACGACATTCATCAAACGCTGAAACGAATTCGCACTGGTTCTCAATCCAAAAGGCGTACGAGTAAATTGGAATAAGCCCTTATGAGATGTTATTGCCAATTTATGTCTATCCTCTGGGGCGACTACCTGCTGAAAAAATCCACTTGTTAAATCGAGTGTTGAAAAGGTTTTTCCTACAGCTAACTTGTCAATTGCTTCATTAATGTTTGGCAGTGGGTACGAATCCGGTACTACTTTAGCATTTAACGCCCTAAAATCAGTCACAAGTCTACATTCACCAGAGCTCTTTTTAACTAATAAAACGGGTGCAGAGTAAGCAGAAACCGATGGTTCTAATATGCCAGACTCTAATAAAATATCTATCTGCATATCCATTTCCTTACGTAAATTATAGGGTACTCTATACTGCCTTTTCTTTACTGGATTATTATCCGTCAAAGGTACTTTATGAAGGATTGTATCACATCCAGGAAGGTCTTTAACTGAACTTGCAAAAACATCTTTATTTTTTTCTAAAAATTTCTTTAATTCTTCCTTAACTTCGTCATTTAGATGATCAAATTCAAACGATTTATCCCATTCTAAGTCCGCTTCACAACATTCCCCCCACTTTTCCTCGGACTCTACAAAATTAACTTCCTCCCCAATTTCTGAACTTGATATGACAGCTTCACATGATATCAATTTTGTCGATTTATTCAAATGAATAAATTCACTCGTGGGATTTAACAAAAGAACAGGTATGACATTATTATCGTTATTATTGTGTACCGCGTGGGCAATAAAATAATCTTTTCCATTGTTACATGGTTTAGACACAAAAATTTTTGAATCAATTTTGCCTTTCACATTAACTTGCACCATCGATTGCGAAAATGGGTTAAGGACAGTTTTTCTATTAAGGTAACCATATACTGGTTTATTTTCTTTAACAGTTTGAATCGAAAATACTCTTTCTTTGTTTTGACTCCTATTTAACCAACCAACAGAATTATTGTCAAACGTGATTTTCTTTTCAGCATAATTTATGATACATTTTTGATCTTCAAGAAATTTATGACCCAAAATCATTTGAAAATTGTTAGATATTGGTATCGGTGTTACAAAAAACTGTGTTTTTATTGTTCTCCCTGCTAATTCTAAATCTAAGCTTATTCTTTTGGTTACCTCTACTATCTGATGGGAAATTGTTTTAATGTGAATCGAACATACCTGGGTCTCTATATTATCGGGTACGCTTGACTCTTCTATTAAATTTAAAGATGCTCCTGAATCACATAACGCAAAAATTTTCCTCGCGCAAACTTTTGCTTCTATTACGGGCAAAGTACTTCCTGTTTCATGTACAAAAATTTCGTTTAACTGCACTCGGGGTTCTGTCTCCTGTGATCGTGCTGTCCAGGTCCCCTTATTCAGTTTAAATTTTGACCTGACTCCTTCTTTCTCAAATTGACTCGGCAATCTCTTTTAAAATGCCCTACCTTCCCACATCTGTAGCACTTGATTTGTTTTTTTCGGTTAGTTTCACTTTGGGATTTATCCTTCTCCTCTAACGCGGTAATTTTGCCTGCCAGAATTTGTACTTGTTCCGTTAATTTTGAACACATTTCCACAAGCTGCATGTTAGCCGCATTTGAGTTATTAGCTTTTAAATGGAAAATTTGCTCGGAATCATGTTGCTCCTGAGCACGCGTGTTCGACGCATACCTACAAGCCTTCCACGCCATTTCTTCACACTTTGCAAATTCCCTAAGCGCTTCTACAGTCTGGGGTTTTTTCACTATTACTCCTCGTAAAATTTCTGGGTGAAGATTTGTCATCAGCATATTGAGTAACACATTTTTCCTTTGAGCTTCAGAGATTTCAGGATTTGATACACCGAATTCCAACAACTTACTCTTCTGAGTAGCTCTAGCAATGTAACGTTCAACCGGCATGTCTTCCGGCTGTCGGAATGACATAAAGTCGACTAGTGCATCGTTTGGAGAAATTTTATTGCCGAAATTTTTTATTAATAGCTCTTTTAAATCCTCATAATTTTTAATTTCCTCTTTAAATTCAACAAAACAATCCCTAGCTTCGTCGTAAAGTCGGTCTTTAAGAGCATAGAATTTTTCCTGCGAGCTCCACGACCACTGACTCGCCGCGTCATCTAAGCGATCGAGAAATTCACTTAACGAAATCCCTGACCCTCGACCGCGATAAATAGGTAAGGCGGACAGATGGACGATTGACATTCTTTGGGGATAAAATGTTCCCTCAATTGCACTTCCTGATTCACCGCTACTCTGAGTATTGGGCATATTACACAATATCTTATACAATGAACAATACAATATGAAAAAAATATAATATAAAAGGAAATATTAAATTTAACAACTTCAATTACAACTCAAGAGCTATTTTATACACATGGAGAAAAAATAACTATACGAACATAACATTATAAATAAAAAAATTGCAATTTACATTTCTTAATATAACTATAATTACTACAACACAATTTAATTCAGTCTTCCAAAGAAGAACTGGTCACGGCACCATTTATGTACTAAGTGTCTATTATTCAGAAATCCTTTATGCAGTGAATTATTTGTTAAACCATATTATCAATAGACACTTAACAAAATTCCAGGTCCATACTTAGTTAATTAAGTTTATTACTATAAGAATAATACAATTAGAATAATACAATTAATGATATGATTAAATATATTTAGAATAATACAATTAATGATATATTCAGATTAACTTGGACAAATAAGTATACACTTTTACAGATAAATTAGACACAAACAAAAATAGATTAATTTCTTCTAATTTCATAATAGATTATATTTAATAATAGATGTAATAATAAAATATCTCATAAATAAAGATACCTGGCATTCCGTGGCAAAACATACTAGAGATTAACACAAAAGAAACTTACAAAGTCCTTTGGGGACGCCAGGTATCCCACGTGGGCCAGGCTTAACACTTATCGGGTGACCAGAAACTCCTCGTTACTGGGCGCTTTCCGTTTCCTCTCGAGGGATTTTTCTGCAATCGTGGTACAGCAGCTGTTGGAGTATTGTAAGATGGGGTTCCCTCCTGCAGCCAATCTCTTGAGTATATTCTTCCCTCAGGAACTCGCCTTGCACGGCTATATACTCGACCACCTCCTTTTTTCGGCCAACTCCCAGTGTCCGGCGCTGATCTCACACCGATTCAGGCTCTCCTCCTTTTTTTCAGCTGCACGCGTTCGGGCCCCCGGTCTCTCTCCAAGTCTCTCCTTCCTTCCTTCCTCTCCTCGCGCCAAAACCGGTTCCTGGTCATCTCCTCACTTCACTTCGCCATGCGCTCTCCACATGAATATACCCGGCGCCACCTTACAAATAAATCTCTTTGCCAACCACAGGAAAATTAAATTACATTCATTTGTGGTCAGCACACATGGATGTTAATTTCTTACTCTATTCTCTCTGTGTTTCCCTATCCTTTCTTCCATGATGATGTATGAATGTGGCCCACCCTATAAACGGGTTTATGGTGGTATGACGCGGGTAACGCTATTCGCCTCCGTGACTCCCAGGTGCCCGCTGGGTAATGAGAAGCAGTTTCTGGCCATGTTGTGGCATAGGATTCAACCCTCAAGTGCCCGCCGTTGGGAGAAAAAAAAGCAATTTTACATTCAAATTTCTATTCCATACTCAGACAAGCCACGAAATTGAAGTATAGAATTAAAAAATATTTTTAACATATGATCATTCCATTTGTAGGGCCGAGTTTAATACAAGAAAATGGGTGTTCTACAACTGCATCTTGTCTTTGGACAGCAGTTAATGACTTGAAAGCTGGGAGAATTGATGCCGCTGTTGTCAATGGAGCTCAACTGCTTTTTTACCCTCATTTTGGGAAAGTCTACGTTCATTGGGGACTTGGTAGTCCCACCGGAAATAGCCTACCTTTTGACGATTCAAGTAAGTAGAAAATTCAACACAGAATATCAGAACATTTATAGCCATTAGAAAAGAAAAATGAATCCCCCCATTAATTTTTCTTGAAAATGAATTAAATGTTCAATAATTTCAAACTTTATAACTCCTAAAATGTTCTACTATTTTATCAAATGAATCTAGAAATTTTCGCGTTTCTAAAAACTTTATCTAAACGAACGAAATGTTTAGTGGAAGATTGAAAGATAGGGGTTGATATTTGATAGTTTGAGAAACTAAATTCAAAACTTATTAACTATAGACATTTTTATTTTAAATTTGTGAACTTGAAAAAAATCTTGATATTTTTTTGGCTTGGTTGTTTAATAAAATGCTTAATGCATCTGTTTAAAATAAAATAAAATTCAGAACATAAACTTGAAAGGATTTTATAAGCATTTTTTAAAACTGTATTTAAAAATTTATCAGCATAAATGTAGCAAGAAAATGTTTTAGAAAATAAGTTTAATTAACAAATTATCTTAAACTGTCATTACTTGAAAAGTAAACTTTATAATTACTTATTATAAGTGGAATATTTTTATTCATTCATTATTATATAAATTATAAGAAAAATTATATGAAATTAATTTCAAATTTTTTCGAAAATAAAAATAATTAATTTTAAATGAGTTATAGAGTTATATATATGTCGTATTAGGGAAGTGATAAATTATAATTATTATGTTAGTGGCTTAGATAATATTTAAAGTAAATTATAGGTTTTTCGAGATGGATGTCTTTAATACCTCAATAATTATATGACTAACAAAAGTAAAACCTCAGAGACATTCTCTATAAGAAAGAGACAGTCTCATTTTAAATGGATTGCTCTTGTTGTTATAGCAACCGCTACTAACAAGAGTACTTGGCTTGAGCTATTTTTGTGACAGACAATAGCTACCAGCAATATAAAAAATTGCCTTTAAAAAATTAGACAATACTCTCACTAATAGTAATTTCTCTTTTTTCACAGGTGATGGAATGACAAGAGCAGAGTCCGTTGCTTCCCTTTTCATACAGAAGGCTTCATCGGCAAGGCGAGCTTACGTTAAAATTCTTGGATCAAAATTCATTTCAATTGGCTTCAACCCAGAAGGTACCTTTTAATCAGTAATTCTGTTTTTTTTAATGCAATTTTAAATATTTTGAAATAATAGATAGTATAGTTCATACAAATAGAATATATGTAAATATTTAGGGTGGTCTAACGTTAGTTAGAACCCCTAAATAGATATTCTAATATCCCCAGAGAGAAGATATATCACTATTGACAATAAAAAGCCTTAACTGTATAGCTGTCAATAATTTGTTGTGGAGACATAAATAGACATTGGATATTGTTTATTTAGGGGCTATCGTGGTTTTAAAAGATTAAAGGTTGTGTTTATAATTAAAACTGATTAAAACCTATCCTGAATCAATATAACTTCTGTGGTAAACTGAGTTTTTTTAAAAAAATTTTTTCCTCCTGTACATTTTAAAACTAATTATTTAAAATTGTTGCTGTGGCTTATTTTTCAAGGTCTAGCTGCAATCTAGACTATGTCCAGGAGGTCGTGAATCCTCAAGAAGTCATATACAATAAGAGGTGAAGTAATAAGGACCTCATGCAAAAGCTCTATACAGTGGAGGAGAATTACTTGAACTAAAATATGTAAAGGAAATTACTAAATAGGATTATGTACAACTTTATTGAATACATTAACAATTGTTTACGATACACTTAAAATAAGATCATTATAGAATAGCTTGTTGTTGTTGTTGCTTATCCTCCATGTCTGACGGAGTCAGACTAGATCCACGAGTTCGTTGACTGTAAGGAAGTCGAAGACCAAAAGAGGATGCTAAAGAGATCCTCCCTAGAGAGACCCATGCAATCCAAAAGATGCTCAGGAGAAGCCTGATGATTTTTCCTGCCCTCGTTGAAATTGAGGCACTTAATATGACCGCTAGCAAGTCTTGAGAGAACAGACTGTGGTATACTTATCGGACGAGGTCCTCTGCCTAAACCTCGAGCGCGTCCCCGATTAGTCTGCGCGACGGACGATGCAGCATCAAAATCAACAGTCAACGAAGTCATTGGAGAGGGAATGTGCAGCTTCTGTTAGGCCAAGGCCCGGAGCACCAGGAGGTAGAAGTCTGTCTTGGCTCCTTCGCCTACTGTTATTTAGCTGGGCATAATGAAATGGCCTTCACGCCTTGGGTGGCCGTACCAGGAGTAAACTCCCGACGTACTTTGCCCATTCCGCCCAGGGTCACCCTCCCGCCACGATGAGGCAAACAGTAGGACTTGGGAGGGATAGAATAGCTTTAATTATGCTATAGGTAAATTTTCCTATAATTCTAGATTGAAACATTTATTTTCCTTTAGGAATTTGTGAAGAGCATTGCTTACACAGAAGAAAACTGTCGAGCACTGATACTTAAGAACTAGGATTCTAATTACAACAGTCGACATATTTGTCATTTCTTGATGTTAAATCAATACTCGTCTTAATATTTTTTTATCGAAAATATTTCTTTCGAAGAAATGTGTCGAGCATTGGTGTCCTAAAGACAATGATTATAATTGCAATAGTCGACACGTTTACCATTTTCTAATGTTAAATCATTATCTGTTTTAATATTTTTTCATGTATGAAGGGCTTATACTGTAGGGGATGCAAAAGACACGATTCTCGGGTATAAAGCCGAGTTTATTCCCATGGGAATTTTAAAAACTGTTTGAAAATTTCATAGTTCTTGGAAACGGGGAAAATTTTCAAATGATGTTATAAATTTTTACGTTTTTTAATCAAAACTGAATTAAAATAAATGAAATTGTTATTGTTAAAAACTTAAGAACCCATTGTTTTTTTATAAAAAGAAAGTTTTCAAAAAAGAGCTTTACTTTTTTATATTTAATTATTTTTCAATAATTGGTTTTTAAAGTATACAGTTTATTTTTTATTTATTAATAAATTAAGAATAATAATTTTCCGTAAAAAGAATGCAATTTAGAGTTGGTGAACAATTTAGAATTGTTTTAATATTTAATATTCGAGAAAATATAATTTTTCTTTCTGAGCAGGAACTAATTACGTAGGAAACACGCATGTCAAGCATTTATCCTAACAGTCCAGAGAAATGAATCCTAATATTTTTATATTAAATATTGATTCAGTGTTTTATTATTTTGATTTGTATTTTTATTTTTCAGTGCGCGAACATTAATAAACTTAAAAGCAGAACACACATTTTTGCATCAAAGTTTACTTCACTTCGTTTCATATATGTCAGGAAAAACTATCTATTGAATGAAGTATAACTGGTTGAGTTTATTTCCTCAAAATTTCCAATATTTACGGAAATTCCCAGTTTATTCCCAAAACTTCCTAGTAAATTCCCGTTCTTGAAAATTTCCGGGAATATTACATCTCTATAAAGGCACACTTGTAAACGCTCATTGATAAAATCTATAAAATATTTTAAATCCATCTGATATAATTAAAATTATTTAATTTATAAGTACTTTTATTATTTTTAAACTATTAAAAACAAAGATACAGACATTTTATAGACACACTGTTTTACCAGTCATCAAAAATCTATTTCTTAGATATTATACATTTTATAGATTAAAGTCAACAAGAAAGCATTTTTATTTTATTTTTTCCCCTGAATTATTGTTCCAGGATATTTTTTCGTATATGTAAATTATTATTAGTAATGAAAGTTATTTTATCAGATATTCCTTAAGAGTGGTGAAATAACTGGTGCATATACATCAAATTCCATCTGATATATAGGCACCAAAAGATATTTTTATAGGGATCATTTCTGTATATATTTTAGAAGTATTTTGAAATCATTGGTTTAAATAAAACGTGAATACCAGGATTAAAGATAAAATCAATCTGAATATTTTGTTACTAGCAGCTCTATAATTTTTGTTTAAAAGAAAAAGTCTCAATTTGGCACAGGTGCCGTATAATCCATGATTACCAATTCTGAATTTTTTTGGCGATGAAGAAATGTTGCCAAGATGACTTATCGTGACGTGCTCGATGACGTAAATACTAGGGTTACCTAAATAGAATTTTTTGCATAATTTTTATAGGTCTCCATGTGTATGACGTAACAAAAACAAGGTTGCCAGATACACGAGAAAATCCGCCAAAAAATTGCCAATCACAGAATTACGGCACATGTGTCCTCAATTTTAAAATCTTACGTATGATATGCATTCAATATGATACGATTAAACTTATTTAAAAATCTTTATCGATGAAAATTGATAAATAGATTAAATCGTTAAGAGCTATAACACTTTAAAAAAAAAACTCACAATATTAAAAGCAAGTTATTGACAAAATATAAAGAATGAAGGAATTTCATGCATTTCAAATGCATCACTTACAAACTTGAGGAGTTTATGAATTTTAACTAAGGAATAATTGTATTTTTTAAGTGAACAAAAACTCATTAGTCTTTGTTGGCTAATTAATGTTACTTTTTAATTATATTTTAAATTAATATAACAATAAATTTCAATTTAACAAATTTATCACTACAAAATTAATCTTTTAAATTGTTTTTGCACTTTTTAATAATACATTTAAAACAGTATATTGAAAAGTGTTTCTACAAATGACTTCTATTAAAATATTCTGCACAACAACAATTTTTTTTCATATTTTAATAAATGTCTTTTATTAAAATACAAAACAAAAAGGTTCGTATTATTTGATTTCATTTCCGTTTTCTTACTAATTTAATTTTATTGCTTTTTAATAAGACTATCAAATATTGATAAAAAATTAACCTTTTCCTTATTAAATTATGGCACCTTCTATATTCTTATTTATCTAGCTTTCCTCTCCCTTTTATCTTTTCTTTTATGAAGTTGAAGGAAATAAATTTTTAAGTTATGTGTATTTTATGGAACTCACGGACCCTGTAAATTACGCTGTCACTTCCCACAACAGGAAAAGAGAGTAGCAGCTCTAGTGAGACCACGGTCATGAGACCATGGTTCAAAATTATTAGATGGTTGGCTATTTTAGCAGTTCGCCAAAAATAAGTTGCTGAATCAACCGTTTGAAAGTGCTAATCTTGATTTGAAAGTTTTATTTCAAAAAAATTATTTTCCTTGCTCAGAATTATTTGTATATACACTACTGGCCATTAAAATTGCTACACCAGGAAAGCGGCACACACATGAAATTTGCATGACAGGTAGAACTTGCTGTGATATGCAAATGATTAGATTTTCAGCTCATTCATACAAAGCAGGCGACATTAGCGACATCTACAATGTGTATAAAACCAGAGATATGACAGCAGTTTTCTCATACTCAATTTCCGTTTCAACGTTGTTTTCGGCAAAGAAAGTTGTTGTAATGCTTCGTGTAAGAAGAAGAAATGCTTATCAGCACGTGTCTGACTTTTATCGAGGAAGGATTATAGCCTACCGGGATTGCGGTTTATCGTACCGCAATATTGCTGCTCGCATCGGTCGAGACCCCATGACTGTTAGCAGAATATGGAATCGATGGGTTCAGGACAATCATACGGAACGTCATGCAGGATCTCAGCAACCCCCCATCACTAACAGCAGAGAAGACAGACATCTTATCCGCATGGTAACAAGGGATCGCACCGCCACGTCACGAACCCTGAGTCGAGAAATGGAGTCATTTGCAAGGCAACAAGTTTCTGCTCGAACAGTTCGACGACGTTTGCAGCAGCATGGATTGTCTGCACGGCGACCATGGCTTCGGCTACCATTGACGCTGCGTCACAGACAGGAGTGCCTTCAATGGTGTGATCAGCGACGAACCTGGATGCGGGAATGGCATCCAGGTTCGTCGCTGTTCGTCGCTGACCGAGATTCATCTTTACAGATGAATCTCGGTTCTGTATACAGGACCATGATGGCCGCATCCATGTTTGGAGGCATCGTGGAGAACGCGCATTGCCAGCTTGCATTGGACATCGCCATACTGTCCCATCAGCTGGAGTGATGGTATGGGGTGCCATTGGATACACGTCTCGATCACCTCTTGTTCGCATTATCGGCAGTTTGAACAGCAACCGTTACATTTCCGATGTGTTAAGGCCCGTGGCTCTGCCCTATCTTCGAAGCCTCCATAATGCTTTGTTTCAACAGGATAATGAACGACCACATGTTGCCCGTACTGTTCTGAACTTCCTTGATACAGAACTGGTTCGACTGTTATCCTGGTCAGCACGTTCTCCTGATCTGTCACCAATTGAGAACGTGTGGTCAATGGTTGCCGAGCGATTGGCACGCCATCACTCACCATCCACTACTGTCGATGAACTGTGGCATGGTGTTGAAGCTGCATGGACCGAGATCCCCGTACATGCCATACAATCTCTGTTTGACTCCATGCCTAGGCGGATAAATGCTGTTATTGCAGCCAGAGGTGGCTGCTCTGGGTACTGATTTCTCAAGATCTATACATCCTAATTTCCTGTAAATCTAATCACTTGTTCTTTCCACTATAATGTATGTGTACAATAAATATCGTTCTGTTATTTGCAGTCCTTCTTGGTGTAGCAATTTTAATGGCCAGTAGTGTACTATAATACATGACGGATTATAAATTATTCATTTAGTGAATTTCTTATTGTAAAGTTAATTTATCGGCATTGTGGTAAATATTAACCAAAGTTAGGAATACAAAAGTGTGGTTAAACAAATATTTAAACTAATTAATTAACGATAATAAAAGGAGATATATTTTGCTATTCTACTGTATTTTAGATTTATACAAAAAGTTATTTTTGGTAAATTCTTGAATTTTGATGTTTTCAGAATAGTATGAAAGAATAAAAAATTAGGTAAAAGTTTACAACCGGGTACCTCTTGATTCTTTGGCAATTGTTTTGACACTAAGATAGGTACCATGATGTGACTAACAAGATGGCCGCTACACGAAAGCTATACAAAGATAGAGTTACCAGGATTACCAGAAATTAAAGTTTATTGCCAAAATGTATCACCAAACCAAGTGGTACCCGATTCTACACCGAATAAAAAATTAAAGCTTCCAAACTTATCACTTCTAACTAGGAATGTAAGTTTGGAATTTTATATTAAAACCTTCACTATTATTTTAATATAAATTATCTATAATGAATTTGTTACAGAGTAATACACTTACATAAATTTCATTATCTTCTTTATAATGTTACATGGGCCAAAATGAATGCAAAATCAGCCATTTACTCAGTCCTATCATCAATAATTTACAAAATCATTTTTCTGTCAATATAAGTAGCTTAACATTTTTTCTCATTCCAATTTCATTTAATTTTCAAAATTTTTAAAGCATTAAAACTTTTGATTTTTCTAAAGTTTACAATTTTTTTTGCGAGACTTATAAAGAAAATCAGATAACCTCTCAATTTAAAAAGGATTTTGTAAGCTTTATAAAATATAAGTTAGCTCGAAAAACTTTTGAATTTTTTAAAGTTAAATTAGTTTTTAAAAGTTTAAAAATATTTTTTGAAGTATTAGTTAAAAAATAAATATTTTTGGAGGAGCTTCAGTAGGATCAAGAATTAAGTTAAAAGACTTCTAAGCCTTTAAACCACGGTTGAGCAAACTTTCATGGATGAAGAGCTGTTTTTAATTATTTCCCTTACGATCTCTTTTAATGATAATCAGTAGCTACAATAGTATATTTATAAGTATGTGGATCATAAAAATTAGCATTAGCGTCCACAGCAGAATTTCTTAGCAGTCTACTGGTTAATCCAGGTCTTTTTAATGACCCCAACTCTAAACATTTAAATGAAAGTTGCAATTATTATTTATGATTTCAAAATTCAGAAAGTGGATTTTTTGGTGGTGCCATCTACCGGCATTTAAGATTACAATAACATTTAAGATTATAATAGTAATCAAATTTATTATATAAGTAACGAATTATTTCCTATATATAAATGAATTGTTTTGCTGTAAATTTTTATATCGTGAAGATCTCATTGCAAAGACATAATTTAAATGAAAATTATGTGCATTATTAAATTTATATACTTTTTAAAGTTTTTATTACTCAAAATTTATTAAAATTTTTTTTAAATTAAAAAGAAATCCATCAAGGAAATTCAAATTTACCAGTTTACAAAATTTTCCTTAAAAATAGAGTCGAATTATTTTCTGAATATAGATATTGAGAAATTGCAACGTTTTTAAGGGATTAGAAATGATTTAGTTTTGTCTTCTGTCTTGTATCATTAAGTTGACTAGGTAGAAAAAGGAAATTAAAAATGTGCATTCCTTTCAATCTATGTATAATTAAGAAAACAGGAATTTGTTTATCAGATTAAAATTTTCTTAATTTTCGGGAAAAAAAAATATGCGAGCAATTTTTTAAGTGCTTATATCAAAATTTTTAAAAAAATCTCTCTAAAAAATAGAGTAATCTGTCTATTTTGTGTTTTGTAGCCTTTATATGTTTACTTATGAGTGTAACAAATTTGAAATTTAATTTTTCTTTTCAAAAATATGTTTTAACTTTTTCTAAAGAATTATTGAAACTGGATTCTAAATATAAGAGAAAGTGAGTTCCGTACTGAATAACATAGCTAAGCCTGGTGATATTCAAAAAATTTTTTTATTAATTCAAACCTAGATCTTGTCTATATATCTAGATTTAAATTAACCACAATATTAAAAGAAATAAAAGATTGTGTTTTCTTTTCAACCTGTGTATAATATTCATTTTTATAAAAGCATTACTTTATTTAGCAGATTTCCAAACTTGTTTGCTTTCAGAAAAAATAATCAAATTATGTTCAGAGCTCATAAAATATATTTTAGAAATTTATCCAGAAAATTCACAAAATATACATGTCTTATTCTACATAGTTTTTATACATCATTTTACACGCATTTAACCAATTTAAAATTATTTATTTCAAACAACTTTTTATGAAGAACTATTGAAACTGTTATGCAATAGTTGCAATGCATAAAAGAAAGTTCTCATCCAATACAGAGTAACAATGCATTTGAGTCTGATGACATTTAAAACAATGTTCTTTGAAATTCAAATCTAGATCTTATTAAAAAGAAATTAATATTTACTCTTAATGTACTTTGATAAAAATTGTAACTTAAAATGAACGAGTGAAACATTTTATGCTAGGTCAGTTATCTCCATCTATGACCACTCAGGTTAAGTGCATGAAAGAAGTTTTTGATGAAATTGGCTTAGATCCAAATGACGTTGATTTCATCGAGGGTCATGGCACAGGAACGTCTGTTGGGGACCCAATTGAATTGAATGCCATTGCCAATGCATTTTCTGTTGACAAGAGAGCAAAACCTCTTTATGTAGCTACAATCAAAAGCTCTATCGGCCATACTGAAGCTGTTTCAGGTAACTCATTCCAGATATCAATATTTTTATAAATACTCATATAATTTTAAGATTTGTATGCAAAACATGTAAAATGAAAATTTATTTTAATGAAATACTTGTTTATGATAAATTAAGTATAATTATCAAAAAGCGGTTTTATAAAATTTTAATCTGAATATTTATTTTAAAAATTATTATTGCGTGAAATATTTTTTGAACTGTTCACATTTTTAAAAATTTCATTACAATTGTTTTAATAACTTTTAATTATAAGTTGAGGCTTTCTGTTATGATTTTCTTGTGGTACCTTTTTCTATTTCATTTACATTCATTGTCTTAATACTCAATATTTAGTCTCTTTGGACAGTAGAAAACATTGCTAAATGAAAAGTATTTTCCAGATAAATTATTAACATTTTTAAATTAATATGATTGTATAAGTATTTATAATTAAACATATTAAATTCTATCCTGCAGGAGAAATATTAATTATTCTAGTTTTTATGCTATTCAATTTAGTATTTGTTTTTAAATTAGTTATCTTTTTCTGTTTTAAAAAATGAAGGTATAAATAATAAAACATTCTCAGAATTTTTTTACTTTATGTTACTTTTTATTTAAAATATTAAACAGAATTGAAATTAATCAATTTGATTGCTTGAGTCAGCATCAATTGAGAGTTTCAGACCAATAAAAAATACTGAAAAATAATTGGAGAATAATTGTATTTTGTTAGTGAAATGTATTTAAAATAAAAACTTTGAAATGCTTGCTTCTAAAATTAAAATAAACATGTTTATTTTTTTAATGTATTATACAGTAATAAAACATATTTGTGACCAATGTTTTTAATAAATGTTATCATTAAAAGGAGACAAAAAACTATAAAAAATAATATTAATTTTTGGAAATAATTATAGTGCATGTTTCTCTGTAATCTATATATTTCAATTATGAATTTTTTCAATTGGTTAAATAAAAATATGCTCATTTTTTGTAAATAAAACTATTTAGTAAATTATGTAAAGCATTATATATTTAAAATTTTTGAAACTTTTGATATTAATGTGATATTAGCTAAAAATCCTTTGATCTTTTAGGAAAAATTAAAAGAAAAAATAAATAAATAAATTTTTATTTTATTTATAAATTTTTTCTCAATATTGATCTGTATTATCCAGATATTTATTAAACATCTGATATATAAATATTTGACTGTTCAGTGAAATATATTTTAAAACTCTTATCAATATTTTAAATAAGATACATTACTTTTTAGGTATTTGTGGTATTTTGAAGGCAATTATTTGCTGTGAAACTGGGTTAGTACCACCACATGTACGTTTGTACAAACCCAATCATTTATGCAAGGCTTTAGAAGAGGGAAAATTGAAAATTGTCACTGAAACGATTCCTCTAACATCTCCTGTTGTGCCAGTGAACTCTTATGGACTCGGTGGTACTGTTGTGAACATAGTTGTAAAACAGAATTCCAAAACTCTTTCCAAAAATAAAGCGAAAAAAGGTCTTCCCAAATTTGTATTATATCCTGCTACTACAGAAGATGCTATAGAATTTGTGTTTGATTACATTAAAAATAATGAAAATTTGTCTGACGAATTCTTTGCTTTATTACACAAGTTATCATTTTGCCCTACTCATCTTAAGCCATTCAGGGGATACGCTTTCTACCAAGAAAAATGTAATCCCTTAGTTGCCATAAAGGTAAATATTAAGTTCTGTAATTATATTATATTAATTTGAATAAACTAGTTCTAGTTTTTGTTTTTTACTCACTTAATAAATTATTGTTATAAGTATAGATTAATAAGGAAATACTAAAGTAAATATCTAGAAAATGCGAAAGGTGCTTAAAATGTTTGGACCCTGGTAACCTCATAATTTGGTTATTTCTCTGAATATTTACTATTAGTTCTGATTATGGGAAAAACATTAACCATTACGTATAAATATATATTGCAATTTGCTATCAAATATAAAAGTTTAGTGCTAAATAATTCAATGACATTTCCGCAACATTTTTATAGAATTAAAATGCATCTTGGTTTAGATATTTATAGAATTTTTATTACAAGTATTATTGACAATATAAATGCTGAAATATACTTTCTTCCTTATATTCTAAGCCTAAAAGTTTTAATTCAGTTAAAAATAGTTGAGCAGTCTCACAGAAAAACTTTGTTACTTTGATATTTTTGTGATAGCTCTTCACAAAATTTTATTCTTGTATGTTTTAACAATCTAAGATTTGAAATATAATTTTTATTCAACGAGTTTGCATAAATGATGTTTACTGAATAAAACCTTAGTGCCAGATACTGAATTTTAGATGTAAATTTGATTTCAAATCAAGCACAAAGCAAATGAAAATTAGTAAAAAATATGTTTTATGTATTTAAAAAGGCAAAGAATTTTTAACAGTTTCACTAAACTTAAAAAGCATGTAATTAGAAAACATATAGAAATTATATGTGTTTTACATGAAAGTTTTGATTTAAATATCTATATTTATCGTTAATTACAATTGATAAGTGGATAATCTTTTTGTATATTTTTATAAAGAATAATTTTAAAAATTCAAATCTTTTGCTGTAAAATTGGTAATTTTCTAATTAAAATTAAATGAATAACATAATTTTTGCTAATTTTTTTGGACTATAAACTAAATATTAATCTGAACTATAATCAGCTAACTCCGTGTCGAATTGTGAATTTGAATCTTGAGATGAACAAAACAAATTATGTATTTCTTTTCTTTTTTCATATCTTCCCAAAATATTTGTTTTCTCATCTTCAAAATATGTCATTTCTCATTCTCATTTTAAAATAATCAGTTTGCAGTTCAACCAAATATGTTAAATATCTGCTGCTACATTTAATATAAATAAAAGTCAAATCACTTTGTTTTTAAATGTGTTTTTAGTAGGCTTGTTTCTGTTTAGGTAAGTTAAAAAAGAATTAAAACCATCTTATTACACTTCTAGATTTAAAATCTCTAATGAAAGATGAATCGGGAAAATACTAAATTCATTCTTTCTTTCAAATTTAAGAAGCTGAATTAGAAGTCGAATGAGCTGACCGATTAACAGCAGTTTCACTCTGAATGCATGAATGTTTACAACAGCACTGAATTAATTTTAATCTTTAAGTAAAATTAATCTGTGAGCACAAAAAGTGACCTAAAATGACAGTTAAATAAAATTTAAAAATAATTTTTTAAAAGTCTTTTGAGAAGAGGAACTGGAAGTTGACCTTATGGAAGAATTTCCTAAAATCCTTAAATGTTCTTCTTTACTTTTCCATTTTTTCTAAATTTAACTACGACTTTATGCTTACACAGGGTGTCCCAAAACGACAGCATAAACTCTGCATAGCTAGATTCCTAGTTGGGAGTAAATAAAAAACTGCCCAAAGAAGCCATCGATCCATAGTTTACGAAAAAGTATGCAGTCACTGCCGGTGCAAAAAAAACACTTTATTGAACATATCAACAGCAGCATATGCAGCGGATATCGACGGGCATACTCCCTAGCAGTTCGTAAGGCATTTCCATTACATTGGCCGTACATCAAGTACATGTCGCAGTAGTCACGAACGGAATACATGGCCACCATAAGAAGACTACCGGTAGCTGCAGGATGCAGCCTTTTAAATACCAGTTCACAAGCGGATTAATGTCTTTCTATGGCGCGCGCATTAATGACGCGATATGCGCGGTGAACGTTTTAAACATTATCGCCTAGAAAGATATTAAAATACTGTTGTTGATGTCTCCAATAAAGTGCTTTTTTCCCGGCAGTGACGTTATACTTTGTTTTTTGTATTTGTCTCGTAAATTAGGGATCGTACAGGAACGCTTCTTTGGGCAATTTTTTATGTACTTCCAAAGAGAAATCTAGCTGTGCAGATTTCTCTTTGGAAGTACATAATTGATCATTTGGAAGTATGTGGTCGTTTTGGGACACCCTATATTTACTTTATTAAATGGAAATCGTTACTTAATGCTCATTTTCCATTTTGATTGAAAATATGACATGAAACCTATTAAAAAAAGGTTTTGTAACAATTACTTCTGGTTAGTAACTAAGAGAAAGTTGATTATTGAATCTGAAGTTTACAGACAGGGAACTGGCTTATTCTGTCAGTAAGCTACATTTAAAAAGAAGTTTCCAATTCTTCGCTCTTCCCTATTATCAATCTACCACTTCTCAATTCTATTTAGTCTCACTCCATTGATAATTATGTTCAAAATAGGACAGTTTAGACTTTTATCCGTCATTCAAACTATATTTTTAAGTATATAGTAAAGATATTTACTATCTTTTTTTTTTAAATCATGCACTCATTTATAGTAGCCTTAAAACTCCTGAAAATCATGTTTCTGAGATTTTAGATTACAAGCAAATTAATATTTTAGGGCAACTTTTCGTCTAATATTGCGAACAGTTATAAAAACAAGTGATGAACTTTTGTCTGTGGTATGAAAAAGCTTATTTGCGTTTTGAGATAAAATCTAATATATTATTAAGACTATAATTGAAATTTAAAAAGTATAAAAAATTATTGTCTAAAAAATAATTAAAAAAAAAACAATGAAAAAAAATTGCTATTTTTTGTTATTGTTTTTTTCTTTTTAGCACATTTAGATTTTAACATTTTATTAAATATAATTCAAATCTCCAGAATAATTTTTCCAAAATATTGTTTCTTACAGAGTCTATATATATATATATATATATATATATATATATATATATATATATATATATATATATATATATATATATATATATATATATATATATATATATATATATATATATATATATATATATATATATATATATATATATATATATATATATATATATATGTATATAAATGTATATGTATATATATATATATATATATATTATATATATATATATATATATATATATATATATATATATATATATATTTAATTCTTATTAATACTTTTATTGAATGCATTGCAGCCAGCTGAACCTAAGAATAAAGAAGTTTGGTTTGTGTGTAACGGAGCAGGCAGCCAGTGGCGGGGTATGGGATTGCAATTGATGGAAATAGATATTTATGCTGAATCTATGAGAAGATCAGCAGCCATCTTAGAGCAATATGGCATAGATCTGTTTGAAGTCTTAGACCCAAATAAAGATCATTTAGAGACAGAAGGAAGTGTTGCTCCTGTTTTTAGTGGGATTGTTTCTATAGGAGTAAGTTGAAAAGTTCCTAAAATATTATTTTATAGAGATATATCACAAAAGTTATGCATCTAAAGCTTTAAATGAGATTACTAGTCTTTAGTATTAATCGATTTTGATTAAAGATTTGATTTGTTAGCTTATGAATAAAAGAAATATAATATTAATTTAGAATTATAACTATTTTAATGAATATAACATATTCTAAAAGTCATAAATTCTATGTT